>JANTPZ010000876.1:0-26770 GCA_025593235.1 Vachellia pachyceras | reverse complement strand
AAACCAAACAAGGTAACTTTATACCCTTCCATCCCTTTCCATTCCCTCCTATCCATCCCCTTCCTTTCCCCTCCATCAAACCAAACATAGCCTTAATGAGATCCACAGTTTTGGGATTAAATAATAATGTATTGAAAAAAGGTTAAGAAAATTAAATAATCAAATCCTTTAGAAACAGGACTTTAATGTTAATTATCACAATTTCAATCAGAAAACAAGACAAAAACACCAAAAAAAAAAATTGCACGGTATGCATACACAAACAACCTTTTTCTCAGAACATAAAACAACTTATTTAGTACTATTCATAAAGTACAAGTACATACTACTAAAAAAAGCAGCACTTTTTTAGATGGCTCAGATCCTTACAAGTAACAACACACACACACACACGTACTGAGATTAATTACTTAAACATGAAACATAATGAAGTTGGATTTAATTTGAAATGAGCGTCAGAGCAAGAGACCACTGTTTTTGAGTTCAGACTTGAGCTTTCCCAATTGATCTTCTGGCAATATGATGGTCACAAACCTGCCTTCACTCCCATTCTTCACCGAACCTTTTGGCCGTGGAAGCACCGAAAACAGCTCCTTCATCTCCTACACCTTGAATGCTACAGTACACAAATTCTGGTTTATGCCCATTCACTTCCAATCCATACAAATCAACCTCTTCCAAATCCACAAATGTCAGATTTGCCCCATACACAAAGAAATCACCCACACCTCCGTCTCTTTCCACTGCTTCTTCAATCTCTTTCCTCTCATCCACCCCTTCATCAGCCAGCATCATCGCCAGCCTCTTCAAATCTGTCTCAACTATCAATGATTCAGCTTCAACCTTGCTTATGATCTGCTTGTTGCCTAGTATATCCTGGCTCTCAATCTGACATGGATCTTTCCTGCACACTTGTCACTTTGCTGGGCTCGGATCCGGGTCCGGATCCTCGCCTGACCTCCGCAATGCACCGCCAAATTACGGCGCACAGGGATTCAAAAGGAGGGGTTTGGCCAATGGTTGGACCCCAGATCTGTGCTTGAAGGTAATTCATCTGAGAGCTTGTTAGGTCGAAGGAGAACGTGTCCATTTTGCAGTTGTTGGCGGGTATCCAATGGTCTCCCACTGGGTCAACCCGTTTTCCGGTGATTGGATCCGGCCCAGATGGTGATCGCGGATGAGGTTCTTGGGCTGCTGCTGGGAGTGGTCGTGGAAGGTTGACGGGCTTTAGGCCCAAACCAGCCATGGCCAGGCCCCAGCTCTTGATGAATTCAGCAGCCGAATCAGGATCCCCGAGTACATGGGCCCAGCTCAGGCCTAATGACATCCCTCCACAAGCGAAATGAGTTACCTACAGAAGAGATTTCAAATTTGGTTAGAAAAGCTTTATCATAAGGGGGAGAAAAATGCAAGATTAGACTTAACTACAAAGTTGCAGGGTCTGTTTGAAAACACGGTAGAGAAGTACTTTTACGCAAGTTGAGGTAAATATGTGGAGGAGATTATCTCGTTTTACGAAAAACACTGTTGAACGTGCTTTTGGGGAGTATATAAACTTTATCAAACAAGCACTTATATGATTGTGACTGAATTGTTAATTTTGTAAGAAGAGTTGAATTAGAAACTGAAGTGTAAATTTTAAATATACTGTAAAATTATGTGTGAGCCGTGGCTGGGGCCTCTCTATATCACTTTCAAGGGCAATAAATTATTGAAAGGCGTGTTATTTAATATGTAAGGCACGCACAAGGAAGACGACACCTTAATTAGTACGTATATAAATTTTAGAAATTTGAATTGCTGCATGTTGTTGTTGTTGTTATTATTGTAGCTAGGGTATACCCAGTGGCAGTGGCAGTATTAATGGAGAACGATCAAATATTTTGAGATAAATATGTGAGAGAAATTTTATCTCGATAAGCGTATGAATGGATTTTGGGGAGGAAAACGACCTCCCCAAACAAGCCCCATGACCTCATCGTTCTATTCATACCTACAGCTCGGGGCTGGCCCATTAATGAAGGTGTGGGGGACTGGTTTCCATGGGTAAAAGGGAGAAACGGATGAGATGGATGCATGGGGCTCAGGGTTTGATTCATTTTCTCACGCCATCGATCCTCTGATTAGTTTACAATCCCTTTTGTTAGCTAGGGCCTAGGATTTCAACACTGAACCGTCCTACCTACGTAAATGTATAAATACTATAAACATGCGCGCGTATGCGTAGGTGAGAGTAATAAAATTGAAGAGGATATATATATATATATATGTATATGTGTATAATCCATAGATACCTGCAATAAAACGGGAGGGGAGAAGGATAATTCAGGACCAATGACTTGGTGGGAAACGATGAGCTTGTACAGAGGCCAATTCTTGACGTGGAGCCAGTCATCCAGGGTTTTCTTGCACTTGCCCTCGATGAACCTGGCTCCACAGTCGTTGCACTTGATGTAGGGGCGGCCGGACTCCGATCGCCGTAAGCGGCCACAGGTGATGAAGTAGTGGTTGAACCAGGTGAACATGGACTCTTTGATCCTCATGGTGCACAACCCTCGGACGGCCTCACCGGGGAAGAAGTAGACCACTCTGAGGTAGTGAAGCTTCATGGCCAGGTCGAGGGAGGTAGGGCTGTGGAAGACATCGCTGCCGGAGACCAGACCGGGGCCCACAGAGGAGAGCCTGAGATCATAGACCAGGCTTTCATCCTCCTGAGGGAGCACCATGGTTGGGAGCTGGAGGGGAAAATGAGGAAGAGATGAGGTGAAGCACAGGAACGAGGAAGGAGCGATGCGAGGAGTTTGAGGGGCAATGGAGTGATATAAATACAAGAGAAAGAGAATTGGACGCTTTATAATTAATGGAATGCAACTATGCGTAAGGCTGCTATTGGTTCGTACAAATGAAACAGCTAGAGAGAAGACGTACCCATATATCTCATTGTACTCATTTGAAAACACAATAGAGAAGTACTTTTATATAAGTCGAGGTAAATATGTGGAGGAGATATTCACAATTTACTATAAAAGTTATAAAAAGTATGTTTATGGGAATTAAAATAAAATTAACATTGCATTTTTAACGTATACATAAAAAATAGTTTTTTACCGTTTTTTTAAACTTAATTAGTAATTAATTGAGGGCCCGTTCGTTTTCAACGTTGTTTAAAAGGCAGGTGTTTTATGGATGGGACCGACGACCGACCCGTAATCCACGGCAAATTAAACTACTAAATTGGGAAGGTCAAGTCGGTGATCAAAACAGAAATAGAATATATAGTGGAAATTTAGATGTGACTTTAAACGGCAAGCCATAGCATAGATTGGTCGTATGTAAGTATAATTTGGTCAAACCTATTGGAAAAATTCAAAAAAAAAAAATTAACAAATGAGGAAGACAAATCAGTAATTCAAATTTACTTAATTGCATATTGGGCTATCAATTCGGAATTTGCATATCTTATGAAGAGGCCTCGCTATATCTCTAATTTTAAAAAATGAGACCTCCCTTGCTAATTCATTTGCAAATTAAATACAATGAATTGCGACTTGAATACGGAGAATAGTTAATAAAGTATATACACATGTACAAATTAAGACCCTTTAACTTATGAAGAATGAACTTCTCTTACTAATGTATCTACGCGTCAAATATAAAAGATTACAACTTTATAAAAGATTACAACTTGAGTGTAAGGAATGCTCATTGAAACATAGAAATTCATATACATGCTAATTAAGACCTTATAACTTTCAAACAGAAATGAGATTCCCCTTACCAACATATTTGAAGTCAAGTGTACTAAATTACAACTTAAGTATAATAAATTCACATATATGTAAATCAACACTCCTGAAACTTCCAAAATATCAACACATTTGTAGGTCAAATATAGCAAATTATAACTTGAGTATAGGAAATGTCCATTGATATGTATAAAATCCACACTTATGCCAATTAATAAACCCCTATAACTTCCAAAAAAAAGGGACTACTCTCAATGACATATTTTTTTTTTGGTTACAAATGACATATTTGCAAGTTAAACGTAGCGAACTGTAACTTGAGTGTAAGGAATGCCCAATAAAATATAGGAAATTCATATATATGCAAAAGAAAGAAAGGGTGAATAGGTAAATTACAACATTTTAAAATCTCAAATTGACACCTCCAATTCGATTTAGAATTTTGTATATTTAAGACTTTGATTTCTCCTTTATACATTTGAAGGGCATTTTTGTGGGATTTTCCCCAAACTCTATATACAAATATATAAGATTAACCTGTAACAATAATAATTATGATTCCACTCAAAAATTGAAACAAGCAGAGAGCAAGGGGTGGCCCATATGGCTTTGAATTAATGAAGGATTCAAGAGGCAACCCCGTAGAGATAGCCAACTTGCTTCTTCTTCATTAAATGGAATCCCAATATCACCATTCCCTCTTAATAATTCCCAAAAATTATACATTTCCTTTCCCACAATATTCTAAATGCTATTTTCTGCATGGCCTACTCTCATCAAAACATACTCATCTTACCTATAAGGTAAAGAGATAAGTTTCTTGTCAAATATATAAATCACATCATTAAACTTTATCACACATATAACTTTACGCTTCTTCATTTATTATTGTGTAAATTTTGTACTACGAGTATGTAAAGATCGTACATATATTAATTAAATGGAGGATAGAATTGAAAATTTATTAAAATTTAAGACATAGATCAAAATTTGCTATATATGCTGAGGAAAAAGATATTAGCTAGGAATCACTTATAAATAGCATCATGAAAATATATTTCATTCGGTCACATTTAATAGCGTGGTTTCATGGAACAGCACCACCTGCGCAACGAATTACCCTTTTCATGAAAACAATAAATGATAAAATATCTCAGCTCCAATCTCTCTCTCTCTCTATATATATATATATATGAATCATGGTATCAATCTTAACAGTGAGTTGGCAATATGAAGTTTAGTAAGCATCTAAATTATATTATTTTAAGTGATTTTACAGAATTCTAAATAAACATGGTAAAAGAGTTTTATCTTGAATTATGTGAAAGTGTTTTCTGAATGGTTTTGGGAGTGATTCCATTTATTAAGCTTCCACTTTTCTTCCAAAGTGCTTGATGACGATCACTTTGCTTCACCGCGTACTCTCCGTTGCTAGTTGCTACCTCTCGCTCTTTCGAAAAAAATGATTATGGTGTTATAGAAAAAGCATATAAATACGATGTGAACTGCCTACCTGCCTACAGCTCCACTTTTGGATAGTGATTCATGACTTGCATAGCAACATATTAAATTCTGCTTCCTTTTCAATAACTCCTCTAACCTAAATCCAGTTCCTTCAACAATCCCATGCATGCCAAATCATAGTAAAATTGCTTTCCTTATTGCTGCCATCAGCAAATTTTCTTCATTTACATATATATCAGTTTCTCTTTCTTTCTTTTTTTTTACCAACAACAAAACTGATATAGATTTCTCTTTATCTCATTCTCATGCAGCTACTAGCTAGCTACTGATTTTTTATTATGTTCTACACTAGATTCAATAATGACGCCTTTAATTCATCTTAGTGTATACATGTCTCCCATGCTAAGAACGATCTGCAAGCCAGGCTTGTATAATTGCTATGAAGTTCAGTAGAAAAATATCATTATGTATCTATAAATAATTGATATTTACCCACAACATATTTGTTCAGTTTATATTCTGTTCAATTCTTTCGTATTTATCACGTAGTCCGTGGAAGGAATCTATATATATATTCCTGGGTTTACCAGAAGCGGAATGTTCTATATCACAAGTTACATATGGAGAAAAACAATAGAGATAATTAAGAAGTGAAAAAATTAAGGTAAATTGGATATTGAGATTTACTAAGGTTAAGAAGGCATACAAGATTAATCTAAAAGAAGTTAAAAGTACAAAGATGCTCCGCTTATAATAAAATCGTCATGTTGTCTACGGAAACGAAACCCACCAACCCCTTCATGGAAAAAACCACTAGCATGGGAACTAACGTTTCCTTTTCCTTTATCATCATTTTCCCTCATTTCTCTTATTTATAACCATTATATCAATATTGCAGGGTTTGGATTTAGTTTTCTTTTATCATCATTGTCATTAACTTATTATGAAAAATAATTAATAAAATTTAAATTGCTACCTCTTAACATGCATAAAAATATAGATTTTGTATAAAACCAAATATGAACCATTTAATGTTGATCTAATGGTTATAAATAAGGAAAAGGAGAGGTTGCTTTCCCCCTGGGTACACTTCCTTTGATAAATCAACCACCCATCATTGGCCGTTGCCCTTGATTCTAAGTTGTTCAGATCGATCCCATTAACTGTTAGCTTTGTGGACATCTTCTTCCAGCTCCAGATATCGATCCAATCCCGTGAGGGTCAGATATCGATCCAATCCATTGACTACAGTGGGTTCATCTGTTGAGCTTTTTTTTTAAGAGCATCATTAATGCAAGTGACCCATAAAAAATAAAAGACACAAGCTCCATGACAACACAGTGGGACATGAAGATTCTTTTCATGCAGCAGTAGTTACTATGTTTCCATAAGATAAATCACTCCTAGTAGAATTCTCCAATCTATATCATAAAGTCACATGCTAGAGCAATGGATGCTTATTTGGTTACACTACAATATTCCCAGTCTCTCCAAAATCTCATTTAATATAAGTAAAATTTTAAAAAATCAATTTAAGATAAGTTTAGTAAGTTAACTGTCAATTTTTTTTTTGATAAAGCACAAATATCTTCCTACTGAAGACAATTGAGGTGTTTGGGAAAGCTTCTCAACATCTCAAAAGCACGTTCAACAGTGTTTTTCCGCAAAACGAGATAATCTCCTTCACACATTTACTTCGTAAATGGTAAAAATACTTCTCCACCGCTTTACCAAACGGACCTAATATATTTAAAGCACTTTTAGGTACTAAATGTTAACAACTTTTCCATAAGAGATTCGAATATTGGTTTACTACGTTGAGATGAATTAATCCCTTCACTTAGAATCAATCATATTGTTAACTGTCATTATTAGTTTCTGTTCCAACAAATATATTCACTCAACAACTTAAAAAATAACTCCATCAAACTACAGAGCACACATATTCCCTAAGGGCCGGGGGCCATATTTTGGGCTTCCTTAACAAGACCTATGGCTTTCAAGTAAATGAAGGCCAGTCTCCCAGTCCCAAGCTTAAAAGTCCCTGAACCAAATAAAATGTATATTCTTGTACCAAAAAAAAAAAAGTAGAATGCATTTGTGCAAAAGCTCGAGCTTTTCTTTGTTTTCCAAAAATTTTCCACTTCCCAAAGATTTTAATGCTAAATGCTCATATGATTTTAATAAAACAACAGCATATTGACTTGATAACTAAATCCCGCTGACTTGCTAGGTCCAAAAGAGACGACTGTCCGTTTTTTTAAAATCAAAACTCACTCGATTAACAGTATGGATGTGAGCAAGATAATGGGAACTAAGAATTTACAGGAAACTGAACAATGAGACCACTTTTCTTTCTCGCATGCATATTTTAGTAAATATTGGTCCTATGTTACAAATCAAAATTGCGGTGGAGTTGCAGAGGCCACATCTAGTTTCTCTCTCTCTCATATTCTCCTTTTCTATTAGGAAGAGCTTCTCGGCTCCAACCAAAAATAGAAAAGCAGCATAAGCTCTCTTTTAAGTCTCCCCTTCCCAGAAACCTGCAGCTGCCTTGTGAAATCATCTCTGTACTGAGACGAGTGAAGCAAGAACGGCACTCCCAGATCTTGGCCAATAGGCAATGCACCAGGGCACGCAACCATTCATGACAGAAGTTCCTATGCATCATTCAGTACATGATCCAGATGAAGTCGAGTTTTCATCCCGACAGTTTTAAGCTCAAAGCATACGATCTATCATTACTTGCTGCCATAGAGTTAAGTAATCGAAGAATGCATCGAGAATCTTGGAATCTCCTTCTAGACCCAGATGCAGTTGTCCTGCCATGTGGGTTGAGTGAATGGAGAGCTTCATTTGCAGATATGATCGCCGTATCGCTTGCAGCTCAAAAAACCAATCAGTATGGAATGACATATGGCAGAGCATACACATCTGTCTCTATATGCAGAGCTTCTGCCCATACCTGCCCTGTTCCCACAATCTTTGAAGACTCCGCCGTTGGCTTTTTATCTTGTAAACTGTGGCTGCTAAACAACCACTCTTGATCATCAAAATCAAGCTGCTCATCCATTTTCGGTACAGAATATACCTGGCTTAGGTACTTTGAATCTGGATGGGATGGCTTTGCAGAAGTTTCTTCAATTACAGGATCAGCAGGCCCAGTAGCACTGGTGGGCTTGTTTAGGGAAACAGCAGATGACCTAGCTCCAACAATGCCATTTTTCTCGTGTTCCTTGCTATCGGCCTTAAAATTGGTGGCTGCTACTGGACCATCAGAGGCATGCAGAACGGAACTTGGGCAAGGCTTCACTATCCTTCCATTCTCAGTGAATGGATGAGAGGAGGAGGATGGTCTGGGCAACTTACTAGGCCAATTGTCACTGGCTGTTAAAAAACAAAAAAGTTGACAATAAACCTGTGAGCCAATAGCAAATCAGAGAGAGGCCGCACAAGCTAGAAAAAGAATTTACCCACATTAACGAAAAAGATGGAGTTTCTGTGTGAGCATGCGTGTGTGTGTGTGAAATCAAAGGAAACCCAACATTATGTCAAAGGATGCAGTATCTGGCATACAGGTCAACAAAATACCGCTTAAACACTAAATGCCCTATTTGCATTTACATGAAACTTGAAGAACCCGTTGAGGAGAAATACGAATGTGATTTGTCAGTAAAAGCAGTAGCACTCACCGTGCAGGACTCCATTTGATTCCATATCCTTCCGTTTCTTGAGGTTTTCCCCACTAACAGCAATCTCATGGCTGTTCTTGGTAATCTGTGGGAAAGAATCTGTACTCGTAGGCCCACATTTGTTGCTCACTTTAAACTTATTTTGCTCTGTGTTCTTATGTTCAGTTAGCTCCTTCACTTTCTCTTCCTTTTTTTTCTCTTTATCCCTGTCTTTGTCCTTTCCATGCCCCTTTTTCTCCTTGTCTCTATCTTTCCTTTTGTCTCCTGGTTTATCATCTTTCTTTTCCTTACTTGTTTTTCTAGTTTGTACTGCAGCTTCCGCTGCTCTGTTAAAGTCTTTCTCCAAAGATCTGGGCGGTTCACGAGCTCTGGAATGAAAATTTCCAACATGATTCCTGATTGTTGCAGTTTCAATAGGCTGGACCACAGCCTGGATTCCTTGCCCATCAAACTTCTTAACATCAATACTCTTATCCTTGACTTTTTCCTTTTCCTCAAGCCAGGTACCCCTATCCTTATCCACCAGCCTAGAAGTCCCCTCATCCTTTTTTTGGCTTGCAAAGGTAAACTTCTGAACCAACTGATTACCAGGCCTTCCATCCTCCTCCTTAATTTTTCTGCCCAACTCCTGACCCAATTGATTGCAGGCTCCCCCATCATCCTCCCTAATCCTCCTACCCAGCTCCTGAAGGAATATTGAATCTTTATTATCCTCGGCCAGGTGGTTTTTTTTCTCCCTAACCTTCTCTCCATTGTTATCAGCCAAATGTTTGGGAAGTTTCTCCTCCAACAACATACCCTTCCTATCATTTTGCTTAATTTCCTTTTGGATGAGTTTACCTGCATTGAGACCTTCTGTTTGTCCAGGGAATCCCTTCTCATCAGCAGTATTATTCTTATTTTTATCCTTATCCTTGTCTCTGTCCTTCTTTCTATCTCTGTATTTTTCTTTTTTATCTTTCTTTTCCTTATGCTTTCCATCCTTTCCTTCTTTCTCTCTTCTTTCCTTACTTTCCCTCTTCTCTTTGTCCCTCTTCTCTTTATGTTTCTTTTCTCTTTGCTTTTCCTGTAAATCATCAGACAGAAAACAAATATCAAGAATAATTATCAGAGAACTGAAATAAATGAATATACAACCACTTCGCTGCATCAAAGTAAAGAGTACAACAAAAATCATGATGGCAAGGAAAACACGCATAAACAAGCATATTTAAGCAGTCTGCTGTTGGATTAAGGAGAAAATATCACAGCAATCCCAGTTACCTTTGCTAACACTAGATACCAACAACCAAAATGTAATGTTAATTATTATTCTTTATATGCAACTTGTTGGATAGGTGAAATCCTCCTGTCTCAGTATACCGACAAACAGACTACTGGAAGTAAAAGATTTTTTTCATAGCCCATCATGACCCACAAATAAACCAGAAGCTCCAAAAATACCAGGTACGACATCCTCTAGAGTAGCAAAATCTTCTCAAACAAGAAAAAGTATAATCATCATGTTCATAGGAACAAATTAAGAAAGAAAATGAACAGCAAACTTGCTGCTTAAATATCTTCTTAGTCACTACAAGCAAATGTACACAATTCAAGTACTACTCTACCAGATGAGATCCACAGGCACAATGCATCCCAAAAATAACAAAGAAAGAAAGAAAGAAAACTTCTCATTCAATTTAGAATTGGTTGCAATTAAGTGATGAGAAGAAAAGCTCATAATGTGGTCCACGCGATTATTCCTAAAACATTTCCGGGAAGAAGTCTAATTGATATCCTAAAAAGTGCAAGTGGGTAACTCTTGATTCTTGATGCATCAAAGGATGCATCAAGGGAGATAATTTTCTCAAATTCATACTTGATATGCCAGTTACTCCTATTTTATAAAACATCTATACCAGTGAGGTTTATGCACTTTCCATTTTAGAGAGTACCAAACACTTTAGAAGATCTTTCCAAATCTAATAGGGCTTGTCCTCATAATTTCAAATAAGATACTGAGCAATGTTATCCATTTCTTAAGCTAAAACTTACAACAGCATACAATCAAATTGACCGTGACAATGCTTTTCCACTGGGCATCCACCACATTTTGTATCCATACATTAATTTTACCCCCACGCTAAAACTTTCCCATCTCCCAAGGCATGCTTCTCTTGATTTTTACCTCTTTTTGGTATCCCCGAGTCATTAGCTATTAAGCATTTATAGAAAGGTATAAAAGCCCACATCAACCTGAACTTATCATGTGGCGTGCATGTCTCCATTTGGTTATTTCACTTCTCTTAATCCAATCTAGAAAATCTTCAATTACAAACTGCAACGAATTTGGCAATTAAAAATCTTACACCGCATGTAAGCTCAGAGCACCATGCTGCTAGAAACCAGAAAAATCAGACTCAATTGACGCATACATTTATTTCTCCCAAACAAAATGCAAGAATCTTCAAAAGAGCAATATGCAAATGAACTCCAATCGGGTCATCAAACCAAATCATTCAGCTTATTAAAGCCACACTTTTAGATACTTCTGTAGGATTCTGAGCTATATCCCCCCACCTCTTCCATAGGAAAATGTTTTCACACTTTACCAGAGCATAATTAATTAATTATGACAGATTCTCTATGGGGGTAAAAATATATGTCCATTTGAAATATGACCCGGAGTGAGATAAATTAAAATCACAATTCCCTAGAGTGAAAGTTTATCCTAAAGTACATAATAGACAGTGCAAGGCAAGGAATTTCGAACAAAGGACAAATATGATCTTCAAGCAACAAGACGTTTGATATCTAAGATAATGTTGATTGACAACCAGACCCAAAAGTTAGTTCATTTTGCATTTTCTGAAACCTCATTTGATTCCGTAAGGATTATTCATAGATAATAAATCACAACAGATTCTACAGGTCAAGAATAACCCAAATAGGAACCAAAAATAATCAGATTAGTGATACAAAATGACATCCAAAAGTCAATATTAGCTCATACCAATTTGCAGGACAAATAACCAAAACAAAAACAAAAATCTTTCAAAAATAACTGTCAAGCTCTTATCTACTTCTTTAAGCAAATAGTTATCATAGATGCATACAGTCAAATGATCAGAGGTCTCACTTTCCAAAATTCTCGCTCCTGATGATGCAAAATCAATGAAAACAAGCATGAAGACAGTATCAAGTCAAGAACATTATGAAGACATTTTCACCAATCCCCTATGTGAAGACAGTGGTAATTTTTTTTCACCATAATTAAGATTAATTTGCATCTGATTTTCCTTGTATAGTTCAAGCTAAGCAGATAAGAGACATAATATTTCTAAAATAGGACTATACTTGAACCTATCTGCTGTTATTTCACAATTTGTGGGACCAGAATAACCATTACCATATTGGCAGCTTCTGCTGTTAAAAAATTCGAATTTTTTTTATCATTTTCAAAGCATATTAGGAGGGCACAAATCTGGGTAAGCGACCTGACAATCTGAAAACTAAGCTTTGTTCTATGATGAATATAAAGCAAGAAAATGAAAATTATAGCATCAGAACAAATAAATAAGCAACTAGATTAGAATGTTCCCCCGGAGGTTTGCTTGTGTGTGTGTGTGTTTTTTTTTGGTTGGGCACAAGAACCACCTGTAATAAATTGTTGCTTGAGAGCTCTCGAAACTAGTCGTCCATCTAACTGTGCCATGTTACTTCCAAGAATTTCAGTTCTAAAGCTTGCCTATCTCACATAAAAAAGTTTTTATGCATTTTGATTTGATTAAATATTAATTGGGATGTTACTTACACAACCAGAAAGGAAAACACTGAATACTTCCCATATCCAATGGACACATGATTTACTTCTCCCCACAATTTCAATTCATTTCTAACTAACTATGATAATTTCAATCAAATACAACTTTGCCAACCCAAAGGCCTCTCAAGTTTACGACATGTTTTTGCTTATTCCATCAGAATTACCAAAGAATGTTTCCTGTGGATAAAAACAGTCTGATCCATAGAAGAATTTTTCCCTTTTAAATGCCCAAAGATGCGGACAACTGATAACTTCAGAAACTGAATATAAATGCATGCAGATATATTTATGCCTCAGAAGTCAGACCCCTTCCCCAGAAGAAAGACTCCAACATTTTGCATGTACATAGTACACACACACACACACGCAAGCACGCACACACTCTCTCTCTCTCCCCCCCCCCCTCTCCCTCCAGAAACCATTATCAATTATCACATGAGATCTCAATAAAATAGAGGTTCTAAAAAAATTGCACGAGAAAAATACTGATAATGACAGAAAAACTTATGGCAATGACTTTGCTTTGACACAGGTAGAAAACCTATAAAAATAAAAAACATCTTTACACAAAATCACAGAATTACACCATAAGAGACACGTTAAGGAAATACACTTTCAGCACTAACCAATATACTGGCAGAAATTCATAAAAATCCGTGTGAAATACATGAAGTAAGCTGAGCATGTCAACTTCAAATTATCATGTTATGCCTCCACCCTTATCAGCAATTGGCAGATTTGCTCAATTTTGCCCATAAAAGGTTTGCATATATCATAGTCATAGTGCAGATCACAAGGTCCAAATTCTAAGCATCATACAGAAAATCCAAACATGAAACTTATAATATGAAAGGAAAAAAGAGGTACTATATAATATGACACGCACCCCGACCTGCTTTCAAATTCCAATAATAAACTTCTGTAAATCGAAAATGTATAATCACAACTTTTCATCAACAGGAAAGAGGCAATGCTAGTTAAGTCTCCAATCATCTTAAACTGAGCAGACCAGAACAATAATTGAACTCGGCAGACAAAGATATATCACGACCTTTCTTCTTTCAGACATCTATTCTGAGACGCCATTTAAACTTTTCTAAGTCATCACCCAACTAATAACTGGTTCTACACAGATTTAAACCGTTTAGAAGTAATACAGAAAACATTTTTTCATATGTAATTGAGAAGCAACGGCAGATATGAATAAAAAATAAATTAAGTTTTCGCTAAATATTGTCAATAGATGTTGAAAACCCTACGACTCACAAGAAAAACATTTTAGCATCACATACACCGTTATCCCAGTTATATGCACTCTCAAGTACATGAAAAGTACAATAACCTTTTTCAATATGTCCACGTCATCCGTTCTCCCCTTCTTTTCATATCCTGGTGGTGGAAATGGAAAGCAGCGCGACATCGCACAAAATCCTGATATACCCAGTATATGATCCTTCCGAAATTGAGAATGCTTCAATTATTCCACAGTAGTGCTTTTCCAGTAAGGGAACGAACCAGCAACAAGGCTCCTGTCCATGCACCATGTCAATGCATTCATTTCCAACTTTAGTATTCCTCCATAAGCTTCCTACTCGCTACAAACAAAAGTTAGAAAAACTACCCACGTTTACTTCCCTTTGAATATTTCCTATACTTGATTGAAACAATGTGCTGCACTGCAACCACTCAACCTGACTAGTAAAAACAAGACCCCGGTAATTGTAAAGTATTAAGCCGAAACAATATCAATCCAAATGGTTTCTTAGATTTGGAAATGGAGTACTGCAATCAGATCCTCTTAGCAGTCTCGGGGGCCAATAAAGAATCATCAGCTCCTTCCTATTTCCTTTGTCCAATACCAAAATCATTACCCAGTAAAGGACAAAATACCCAAACTATTACTTGATTTTTTCCAAGTCTTGATCACGGCCAACACAATTAGTCAATCAGTATACGCAATCTTCTTCCATGCTCATTGCTCAATGTAGAACACCATCTCAGGCAATCTCCAAGTGCAAATGCTCGATCAGTGTATTTCCAAATCTACACTTCAAATCTCTGAGAAGATCGGTGCTTATGCCCATTTCACGCAAACCCCACAGAGAATGAGCCCAGTGCACACTGCTCTGCTCTGATGCAGAGTAGTATGATCAAACCAGAAGTTCTCTGCTATGATCAAACAGAAATTTTCGATTTCAGTGACTATCCAGTTATGATCCAATAAAACCCTAGACAATCCACTAACACAAGCTTAGTAATACCGACCCTGAGAGAAAACCCTAATTTTATTTCTGAAAAATGTATTCGAGAAATCAGTGGAAAAAGTGCCCAGATTGAAGGAAATAAGAAGAATCAAATACTTTTTTCATATAACCAATTAATAATATGAATCGATCAAAAGGGGAAAAGAAACTTGATTCGAAGCGTCAAGAGGAAAACTCGGATGAGAGAGAGAGAGAGAGCGAAATTGGATTGTCAGAAAGGAAGTGTAAGCAAATTGATGGGAAGAGATTATCTTGTCCTCTACGAGGCGAGCATTGTAGGAGGCACAAGATCTCTCTGACGCGGATAGATAAGAAAAACAAATCGAAATATATATGTATATATCAACATGAAAATATATGTTATGCAGGGGTATGAGAAATCTCGCAGGAGAGTACTTGTTTTGTGTTGGTATGATGGAGTGCTAGAGCTAATTGCTCGGGAAGCTAGATTCTGGGCTTTTCTTTCTCTTTTCTTCCCCACTCCTCCTGCGTCTGTCTATGACCTGACCTCTCGTAGCATGTAAGACTGTGCGAGGAACAGAGAGAGGGACTCTCTTTTCACTCCTGAATAGGTTTTTGTTCGGAAGCTCCACGCGAACCATGAAAACCCTCAAGTCCAAGAATACAAGGGCAGGGGCAATTCGGGGAAGCCAGCCAGATGCTAATCCATGTGTGTATTTTCCTTCAATGAATATTTAACCATGTTATCAAAAATGCTTTCTATCAGGTTTTGGCCCCCCAAAAAATATTCTGTTCCTGGATTCGTCCCTATGTACCCTGATCAATTCCACTGCACTCTAGCCTCGCTATTCCCAGCTTTGGGAACAAATTTAACACTATATAGTATATACGCATGGAAATAAATCTTATTCATTTATCATTTTTAGTTACAAAGGTTGATACTTCATTGCAATTTTTACACGTGCCTAGTAAGTGTTGTAATGTGCAGTTTTGTGGATGTGTGTGCAGAGCAATAGGGGGTGTTATGACCTGTGACCATTACAGACTTGTTTGGGAATCACTTCTTCCTAACAGGCACGTAAGATAAGATAAAAGACATCTCGAAATTCGTAAAAAGTATATCAAAATCCATAAATAGCATTTCGAAATCCGTAAACTTCTTTTTTACCATTTTATGTAGCCGTCCAAATGCATGAGCTAGTTATTCTAAATGGATGCTCCTATGGCTTTAAGCTAGTATAATCACAAGGGTTTAAGTTCCCCATCATTAAATCCTTAAAAATATTAATATGTAGATTGAGGTAACTACACTTTACTCCACTTAACTTCTATTCGTAATTTCATATTTACTTAAACTGTCGTAGTAAATATTCTTCATTTATTACATATACCCAATTCAACACATGTCACTTAAAGGTCTCAATGTGTCCAACTTATTCCCTATATCTTTTTTTTTTTTGTTAATCACCTTCGTTCCACTAATAACTTGTAGAGCTGCAACTATGGACCTATTTTAAATAGTGTTATTAAAGCACATTTATTTAAGTTGAGATAAAACTCTTCTAATAAACTCGCCTCATAGATCAAAAATCATGTTGAGAAGGTAGTTTTCACCGCTAATACAGATATGTAATTTGTCTCATTGTTTCAAAGATAGTTACAAGTGGAATTTTTCATCAATGATGGAATGGATTATGACGTGGGAGGTACGCGCGAGCAATGAAGGTGGGGATCGAGGGAACGAACAAAAAATGGGGAGAGGGTTTGGGCCAAAGCATGTGGGTTGGTACTTGGTTGGCTTCCTTCCACTACTGCTGCGTTTCCAGGTGGCACCACCCCATCCTTTTGTTTCCCCTCTGAAAATCTTAGATAAATCAATCTTATTATTCAACCCCATCAATAATGACCTCTCTTGCAAAACATTTTCTTATTTTTATACATAATTTTACCTTTTATTTATTATTATATTAACTTTACTATCATGGAATATAACTTATGATTAAATAACGATAAAGTTTTTTGCTTACCAAATTTTAATAAAGAGTTAATGATCTTTAAAGTTTTCCTTAATCTTCTTCACAAAACATGTTGCAAAATAACTTGTAAATGGGACTGATGAAGATGGAATGAAATAACAACTCGGAGAAATGGATCCAAAAGCATCAACGGCCAACTCTTTTTAATTTAAAAAAATGTTAAACCCTAAACCGTAAATACAGAATGCTCATGTGATTTTAATAAATCAGAAGTATGTTGACTCAACAACTATCACTTCCTACTACTTACTACTTCCAGAAGACCCGACCATCTTTTTTTTTCCACCTTCCAACGTCACTCATTCAACATTGTGATGTGAGCAAAATGATGGGAACCAACAGAAATTAAAGGAAACTGAACAATGAATGAGCCTGCTATTTTCTTTCTATCGTACATACTTTTGTAAATCGGGGTCCTGTGTTGCAAATCAAAATTGCAGTGGAGTTGCAGAAGCCGCATCCAAGCTGTTTCCCTTACATTCTCCGTTTCTATTATTAGAAAGAGCTTCTCAGCTCCAACCAAAAATAGAAAAGAAAGCAGCACAAGCTCTCAAGTCTCGCCTTCTCAGCTACCTGCAGCTGCCTTTGTGAAGTCATCTCTGTACTGAGATGTGTGATGCAAGAGCGGCATTCTCAGATCTTGCCCTGGAGACAATGCACCAGGCCACCCAACCATTCATGACAGAAGTTCCTTTGCATTCAGTATATGGTCAAGATGAAATCGAAAGGCATCCCCCGCAATTTTGAGATCGAAGCACACGATCAATCATTGCTTGCCGCCAAAGAGTTAAGTAGCCGAAGAATGCATTGAGAATCCTCGATTCTACTTCTAGACCCAGATGCTGCTGTCCTGCCAAGTGCCATGTGGGTTGAGTGAATGGAGGGCTCTATTTGCAGATATGATTGCCGTATCTCTTGCATCTCAAAAAACCAATCAGTATGGAATTACATATGGCATAGCGTAAAAATCTGGCTCTATATGCAGAGTTTCTGCCCACACCTGCGCTGTTCCCACAATCTTTGACGGCTCCGCCAATGCCATTGGCTTCTTATCTGGTAAAATGTGGCTGCTAAACAACCACCCTTGATCATCAAAATCAATCTGCTCATCCATTTTCGGTACTGACCATACCTGGCTTAGGTACTTTGAATCTGGATGGGGCAGTTTCGCAGAAGTTTCAGTTTCTTCAATTACAGGATCAGTTGGGGCACTAGTACTGATCGGCTTGGGCCGAGCTCCAATGACACCATTTTTCCTGGGTTTCTTGTTATTGGCCGTAAAATTGGTGGCTGCTACTGGACCATCAGAGTCATGTGGAACGGAACTTTGGCAGGGTTTCACTGTCCCTCCATTCTCAGTGAATGGATCACGGGAAGAGGATGGTCTAGGAAACTTGCTAGCCCAATTGTCACAGGCTGTTAAAAAAAATAATGAAGAACTTGTGAGCCAATAGCAAATCAAAGAGAGCCTGCACAAGCTAGGAAAAGAATTTACCCACATGATTGAATATAAGGAAATTTAATATATATATATATATATCATAATGTGTATGTGTGTGTAACACACATTCACGGGAAACCAAAAAAAATATTGAAGGTAGCAGTATCTGGCATTCAGGTCAACAAAACACTACTAAAACATTATATGCCCTATTTGGATTCACCTATGACTTTAAGGGTTTGTTAAGGAGAAATGAAAACATGATTCGTCATGAAAAGCACTAACCATGCAGGATCCCATTTGATTCCATGTGCTTCCGTTTATTGAGGTTTTCCCCACTAACAGCAATTTCATGGCTGTTCTTGGTAATCTGTGGAATAGAATTTGTACTCAAAGGACCTTTGTTACTCTCTTTAGAATTATTTTGCCCTGTGTCCTTATGTTCAGTTTGCTCCTTCACTTTCTCTTCCTTTTCTCTCTTTAAATCCCTGTCTTTGTGCTTACCATGCCCCTTCTTCTCCTTGTCTCTATCTCTCCTTTTGTCTCCCGATCTATCATCTTTCTTTTCCTTACTTGTTTCTCTTGTTTGTACTGTAGATTCCACTGCTCTGTTGAAGTTTCTCTCTGAAGATATGGGCGTTTCACCAATTCTGGAATGAAAATTTCCAGCATGATTCCTGATTGTTGCAGTTTCAGTAGGTTGGGCCCCAGCCTGAATTCCTTGCCCATAAATCTTCTTAACATCAATAGTCTTATCCTTAATTTTTTCCTTGCCCTCAAGCCCGGTGCTGCTATCCTTAGCCACCAGCCTAGCATTCCCCTCATCCTTTTTTTGGCTTGCAAAGGTAAACTTCTGAACCAACTGATTACCAGACCTTCCATCATCCTTCTTAATTTTTCTGCCCAACTCCTGACCCAATTGATTGCAGGCTCCCCCATCATCCTCCCTAATCCTCCTACCCAACTCCTGAAGGAATATTGAATCTTTATTATCCTCGGCCAGGTGATTATTTTTCTCTCTAGTCTTCTCTCCATTGTTATTAGCAAAATGTTTGGAAAGTTTCTCCTCCAACAACATACCCTTCCTATCATTTTGCTTAGTTTCCTTTTGGATGAGCTTACCTGCATCGAGACCTTCTGTTTGTCCTGGCAATCCCTTCTCATCAGCAGCATTGTTTTTATTTTTATCCTTTTCCTTTTCCCTGTCTCTTTCTTTCTTTCTATCTCTGTGTTTTTCTTTTTTATCTTTCTTTTCTTTATGCTTTCCATCCTTTCCTTCTTTCTCTCTTCTTTCCTTACTTTCCCTATTCTCTTTTTTATTTTTCTTCTCTCGTTGTTTTTCCTGCAAACCATCAGATAGAAAAGAAATATAAAAAATAATTATCACAAGAGGACAGAAATAAATGTGTTCGGCAATTCAACATTTTATACCATACACGATACATAAGCTTAGAGAGGACCATGTCCCTAGAGGTAAAAATTAAATTTTATCTACATCAGACTTGATGGACAGTAGTACATATTCTTCTCCCAAGCAACATGCAAGAAGCTTCAAAAGTGCAACATGCAAATAAACTCTAATCAGGCCATTAAGCCAAACTATTCATTGTTATTAAGGCCACCTTTAGATACTTCTCGGGATTCTGAACAAGCACTGCAACTTCTTGCATAGGAAAATGTCTTGACACTTTACTCATTAGGGAATAATTAATTAATTATGACAGATACTTTATGTGGTCAAAATCTATGGTCGAAGGTAACATGAGGGGAAGTCAGATAATTAACGACACAATTGTAGGACACTATTTACAAAAACAAGAATTATCAAAACTAAAAATAACAGAGCAAGGCAATCAAATTTGAACAAAGGACGAAATGATCTTCGAGCAATAGGCTGTTTAATATCTAACGAGAGAAAGTTGCTAGACGGCCAGGCCAAAAACAGAAAGTTCATTTTGCATTCTCTGAAACCTCATTTGATTCCCTAAGGATTATTATAAATAATAACTCATAACAGATTCTGCAGGTCAAGAATAACCCAAATAGAAAAGGAGAAAAAAAACAAAAGGATAATAAAAAATCAGTATTAGCCCATACCTACTTACAGTTATTAGACAGAGAACCAATAAAAAGAGCTTACAATTTAAGTTCTTTAAGCAAATGTTTAGCATGGATGCCTACAATAAAATGATCAGACGTCTTAATTTCAAAATTCAGGCGCCTGCTGATGCAAAATCAATAGAAAGCAAGCATAAAAACAATACCAAGTCAAGAACATTACGAAGACATTTTGGCCAACTCCATAAGTGATGAGAATAGTCATTTTGACGTTTTTCACCACAACTAAGATGATAATTTGCAACTTACAGGGCTCTCAAGTTTAAGACGTGCTTATTCCATCAGAATATATTAAATAATGCTTCCAAGTAGTGAAAAACAATCCGGTCCATAAAAGATTTATTTTCCATTTTAAAAACACAAAAATAGCCAATGAAGTTCACAACTAGTAACTTCAGGAAGTGAATACAAATGCACGCAGATGTACTAATGCCTCAGAAGTCAGAGCCCTTCCAGAGAAAAAGGCTCCAAAGCTTTGCATGTACAGGGTGCACATGCAAAGCGCCAATGATCACATATGACCTCAATGGAATAGAAGTTCTAGATAAGTTGCCACATGAAAAATACTGACGATGACACAAAACTAATGTCAGACTTTGCTTTGACACAATTAAATGTGCAAGTTGTTGGAAAACCAAAAACGTTATACATCACAGCATTACACAATAAGAGACAAGTTCGATTGCATGAACATTGTTTATCCTCTATCAAGAGTGGAATACGATATATGATTTTAATCATACAATAGATCAACACTCCTATCATGGAAGCAAAGATGGGCTAACTTAAGGTAATAAATTTTCAGCACTAACCAATATAGTGATCAGAATTTCATAAAATCAGTGTCAAGACATAAAGGAAGCCGAGCATGTCAACCATGAATTATCATGTTATCCTTTGACCCTCATCAGCAATGGCAGATTTGCTCAATTTTGTCCTTTAAAAACTTGTATGCCTCGTACAGTCATACTATCACAACGTCCGAATTTTGAGCATCACAGAGAAAATCCAAGCATGAAACTCAAAAGTATGAAATGAAATAAGATTCATCATCCAAGCATGAAACTCAAAATAAGATTCATCATTTAATATGACATGCTCAGACCTGCTTTTGTATTCCAATAACCAACTTCCTTCAATGAAAATGAATAATCACAACTAGTCATACCAAGGAAAAGGACAGTGCTAAGTCTCCCGTCATCTTAACTGAGCAAATCAAAATGCTAATTCAACTCAGCAGATAAAGATCTTACAAGACTTTCTTTTTTAACCTTTCAGAAGAATAAGTGTGTTAGATGCCATATAAACTTTCTAATTCATCAACCAACTTATAACTAGTTCTGCACAAATTTAACTCGTTCAGAAGTAATACATTAAACATTTTTCAGAGTTAATTGAGCCACAACAGCATATATTGGTAAAAATAAATTAAGCTTCCGTTAAAATATTGTCAATGAACGTTAAAACCCTGCAACTCACCAGAAAATCCTTTTTGCATCCCAATTACCATTATCCCAATTATAAACACTCTCAGTTACACGAAAAGTATATTAACCTTTTTCAATATGTCCACTTCATCCGTTCTCCCCTTCTTTTCATATCCTGGTGGTGGAAATGGAAAGCAGCGCGACATTGCACAAAATCCTGATATACCCAGTGTATGATCCTTTCGAAATTGAGAATGCTTCAATTATTCCCCAGTAGAGCTGTTCCAGTAAGGGAACGAACCAGCAACAAGGCTCCTGTCCATGCACCATGTCAATGCATTCATTTCCAACCTAGTATTCCTCCATAAGCTTCTTACTCGCAACAGACAAAAGTTTGAGAAACTACCCACGTTTACTTCCCTTTGAATAGTTCCGATATTTGATCAAATCAATGTGCTGCACTGAAACCCCTTAACCGGACTAATAAAAACACGACCCGGTAATTGTAAAGTGCTGAGCTGACACTAGGAAAATCCAAATGGTTTCTTGAGATTTGGAAATGGTGTGCTGTAATCAGTTCCTCCTTAGAAGTCTTGGAGACCAGTAAAGAATCATCAGCTCCTTCCTATTTTCGTTGTCTAAAACCAAAATCATCACCCGGTAAATACCCAAACTGCTAGCTGATTTTTCAAAGTCTTGATCCCAAACAACGCAACAATTAGTCAATTAGTATACGCAATCTTCTTCCATGCTCAATGTTAAAACCCATCTTAGGCAATTGCCAAGTGCAAATGCTCAATCAGTGTATTTCCATATGTACACTTCAAATCTCTGAGAAGATCAGTGCGCATGCCCATTTCACGCAAGCCCCAGAGAGAATGAGCCCGATGCACACTCCTCTGCTCTGATGCAGGGTAAATTGATCAGACCGAAAGTTTTCTGCTACGATCAAACATAAATTTCCGAATTCAGTGACTATCCGGTCACGATCCAATAAAACCCTATAATTAACTGCACAAGTTTAGTAACACCGACCCCGAGAGAAAACCCTAATTTTATTTCCAAAAAAAATGTATTAAAAAAAGCAGTGGAAAGAGTGCCCAGATTGAAGGGAGTGAAAGAATCAAGTACTCTTCTTTTTATATGTACCCAAGTAATAACAGGTATCGATCAAAAGGGGAAATGGAACTTGATTCGAAGCGTCAAGAGGAAGACTTGGACGAGGGAAAGAAACGAAATTGGATTGTCAGGAAGTTGGTGTAAGCGAGCTGACGGGGAGAGATTATCTTGTCCACTAAGGTGGGAATTGTAGGAGGTACAAGATCTCTCTCACGCGGATGTATATGAAAAGGAAATCGTAATATATAAGAATGTCAATACATGCATTTCACACTACGGTCCACATGATATATTTATATTTACAAAAAATTGACCAATCATTTTTTTTAACTTTATCATTAAAAGTAGAGGTGGCCCGCTTTACCAGCTATATAATTTAAAAGAGACCGTTTAGATGACATATATTGTACTAGCACATGTGCGAGAGGCGTTCAAGATTACCATAGTTAGTCCACAATTGAAGCCGCAATGAAAATATACTACCGTTCAGAAATACGGTAGAAAAATATTTTTATATGAATCGAGATAAATATGTGGAGAAGATTATTTTGGTTTTATGAAAAAATATTGTTGAACGGGTGTTTGACTTTTCTTAACGCTCCGCCAAATAAGCTTAATATAGAGTTTGTTTGGAAGAACGTTTTCAAAAGTCAAACGCACGTTCAACAATGTTTTTTTTCAAAATAAGATAATCTCCTTCATATATTTACTTCGACCTACGTAAAAATACTTCTCTACCGTCTTCTCAAACAGACACATGTCCGCAGTTCCGAATGGTCCTCCACAACCAACAATATCCATTCCTGAGAATCGATCCATCTACATTTCCTTGTTTTTTTTTTAACATCCTGGTGGACTTGGATTTAGACGTTGAAATGATGTATCTTTATGTCACAATGTTCTTGAATTTAAAACATGCAGTCGTCTTCGTTGATTCTGTTCACTTAACTGTATATTCATAAACAAGTAGTCGGTTTTAAACAAATAACTAACAATTAATGTGGTGGCATTTAAACATGCATGCAATAAGGCCGGGAGGGTCATATCATTGCACCTAAAAATTATTTCTAGTAAGATCTAACGCTACCATTTTGTTTAGCATACTGATCAAATGGTACTTCATTGTGATGCCACCCCAGGTCTTGAAATAAGGTGTGGTTGATTCTCAGGGGAATGTTAAAAAAGTTAACTAAATTACATGAAATTATATGCACTTTAAAACAATTCTGCGTATATATGACAAATTATTTTAAAAGTTATATAAATTAAGGATTTGTTTGAAAGTCATTTTTAGAATAACTATTACGGATTTTAAGGTAAAATTTAGGTTTTGGAGAATATATTTTACAGATTCCAAGCAAAACTTAAGTTTTAAATGATTGTGTCTAGGAATTTATTAGCTTTTATGGAGTTCGAAGCAAAAAGTAGGTAGGTCAGAGGAAAGTAAAAAAATAAAAAGTAGGAAAAAGAAAATTTATTAGGAGGAATGTTGTAATTTGACAAAAAAATAGTTTTTCAAAACCTAGGTTTCAAACCGAGGTTTTGTATCCAAAATAAATTTTATGAAAAAAGTGAATACTTGTATAAAACTTAAGTTTTAGGGTAAAATCTAGGTTTTAAAACTAATAATATGAAAATATTTTTAATTTTTTTAATCTTTCGAATATGCGTCAAGTAAGTCTTTGTTTTTCAAAATAAAATGAAGATGGGCATCAAGGGGAGGGTATGGTTGGAACATGGAGGAGGAATGAGAGAGGTGGAGGGTACGCGCGAGCGGTGAAGGTGGGGATGGAGCGAGCGAAGAAAATAGTTTCCAGGTGGCTCCACCTCATCCTTTAGTTCCCTTCCTTACACGTGTCACTCCCTTACTTCCTCTCGCTCCACGGATCACACTCAGCGCGCACCCTTGTGATAATGTCTGTTCACATTCGAATCACCGGGTTTCATGCGATCCATGCATGCACCCACCCAGCAAATCAAATAGGATTGGGTCAATTGCATTGGATTACTACACAAAATTGACATCTGGAGATATCACATCCCGAGTCCATTTTATTTTGATGGGCCAGGTCAAGGCCCAGGCTTTTGTTCATTACATGGGCTATTCTAAAATGGGAAATATAATCAATTGGTTCAGCCTAACGGCAAAGGCCCAGTCTTCGTTGGACATTGCTTCCTTTTGAGCATCCCCTGTTTTAGACTATACATTGAGTCCGTTTACAAACACGGAAGAGAAGTACTTTTACGTAAATCGAGGTGAATATATGAAGAAGATTATCTTATTTAAAAAAAAATTACTGAACGTACTTTAGGGAGTTCAGAAGCTCCTCCAAATACAGCCATTAATGAAAAAATTGTGATTTGTCGTTGGGTTTACAATATAACGGATCAATATTCGAATACTTGTGGGAAATCTCAACTCTCATACATGTGTTAAAAAGTTAAATGCACCTTTTTTGGTCAATCTAATTCTTATAAAATTAAAATGCTTCCGGGGCATTTTGTAAAGGAAAAAAGCAGCTATTTACAAGACCTGAACCATGTAATTTTAGTTTTCATGAATTTTCTGACACATTTGTCTTGTTTATAAATAAATTTTAGTAGTTGAATAGCTTGTATTTACAAATATAAAGATGTAAATAATCTTCCCATGAAAAAATCAATTATCAAACTTCGGCAAAAAAATTTATCAATTGTCAAATATAAGTGTACGGCAAAAAATCAATTATCTAGGGATATTTGGTAAAATGTCAAAATTTAAAATTTCTTTCTCCTATTTATTTTGAATATTAGAAAATCACTTTCCAGAATTAACTCACAGGATTAGTATAGGCGGCGGCATCATATTGATATATTGCTACATCTTAAAGAAAATTTTGCCAGGCGAATAGGATAATTACGAAGCCAGTATCCCCTGCGACCCTGCCTATATCTGTTCCGAAATGACAGTCCTTTGCTCTCTATCATCAAGATATGGACTTCCATCTATTTCCATAGGGCCCACAATCGGAGAGGCTGTAGTTAACATAAACCGTAAGTGATTGCATCCTCCAAAACCCCTCGCCCTATAAGATGCTAGATATTTTTCTCCCCTCCCTCACCTCTTCGGCCTTCAAGCTTAAACCCTAGCCGCTTCCATTATTAGAATCTCTCCATCAATCCCTCGCCTCCTGTCCTGAGGTAACCTCTTTCCACCGTCTTCTATATTGTCGACATATATTCTGTATCGTGAAGGATTCTATGCGTTTATATGTTCATGTTTGTTCCTTCACTCCTTCGAATTTGTCGGACTTTTCCGATGTATTTTTTATCACGATTTTTTTGTTTCCTGCTAATATATTTGGTTTTCCAGTCTGTTTGGTTTAATGTGTTTTAAATTACATCTAGATGACTGTTTATCTTATATTTTTACTAATATGAAGAGTTATTTAGTGGTAATCGGTTGGTTTGTCTTTGCGCTTCTTGACTCGTTAGTCTGCTAGCTTCCGGCAGTGTTGGATGTGAAGTGCGAGATTCACTTATTTTCTTCTTGTTGCAACGCTGAAGTCTTCGTCAATAGTTGCTTACATATTTAAGCCTTTGCCTGACTAGTTTCTGACTGATGTTTGGCTGGGTCAGCTTCAAGGAGAGAGGAGTAGAATATTCTCATCGTCATAGTGTTTTGTTTGCTAAGACTACTTTTTTTTGGGGGGGGGGG
>JANTPZ010000875.1:0-22299 GCA_025593235.1 Vachellia pachyceras | reverse complement strand
CAACTTATTTAAAAAATAGCAAAGAAAATGTTTGCGCCATCCGCCATTTCCGTTTAAACCAAAAATCATCGTCATTGGTTAAATTAATTCTAGGTTCATGTTTTGGGGCAATTAGATAAGAAAAAGCTAGTAATTCTTCATCTCTGCAATTCTTTGTGCTTGTTGCACTGTTCAGAAAATCATATGATGTAACCTTCCTAAAACCTCACAAGTTCTCTTCTTTTGCCATTTCTGGAATTTCTAGTTTCAATTACTTCTATCTCTATTTGCATTTTGGAGCACCTGCGAGAGAGAAGTGAGGGAAAAGAAACGAATGAAGAGGAGTGATCAGACCCTTAGCGAGCTTCATTTCATGCTCAAACAATTTGCAATCAATGGAGGGCTTCCGTTCCAGAGAGGGTTGTGATGAGGATGAGATGACAAGAGAGTGGTTGAAGTTAATTCATGGCAGCGTAAATGGCGCTGTGAAGCATGAAAAACATAAGGGAAATACAGGGGCATTCTGAAATTCTTAATTAAACCTCTTGGCCTTATAAAGAATTCATCAAAGTGCAGGTCTGGACTTAGATTTTGATATTTCAACTGGATTTAATTAGGATTTTCTTTTCACTATACTTCTAAACATTCTTATTATAATAAAGCACACTTGTTACAGTCCACCGTATAAATTAAAGAAACTTTCCAACAATGAAAAGGAATGGATCTTTTGCAAACAGCATCTCTCTACTCCTCTTGTACCATTCCTAAAATTACCTATCACATATTTACAGGCATCAATATTCTTTCTCCTTTTTTCCCTTCCTCGTCTATCGATCAACATACGTACTTCCAAAAAAGAAAGAAAGAAAGAAGTTGATGTTATCAACAACATAATGATTGATTTTTTGTCCTCTTTCATTCATGAAAGGGGTTTACTTTTACGGGCAAGTTGAATCATGGAGCATTATATATATATATATATATATCGTTTCACTCTCCTTCCGTTTTTCGATGACCACCCATCTCTATATTACGTTTCAGCTTAATTTCTAATTTTTCCTTCCTCTTCTTCAAAAGCTTGTGTTTATTTTGAGTTTTTTCTAACTCGATAATGGATGCAAATTTTAGTCAACTACGTCATTTGATGATAGCCTACACGTCCTATCAAAATCATGATTCCAGGAACACAGAACATGGTTCGTGTTTCTTCAATAATGACCACATATATATATATTAGACATGAAATTATAATTACATAACTATTCAGTCAAAACATTCTTCTACGGTGCCTTGGATCTGAAGGTTTGCATTTTAAAACGGTTTTGCATTGCCTGAGACGTAATAAATTGTTATGGAAGATCTTAAATCACCCAAAACTAAGAAGACTTAGAATTACAAGTTAAAATGGTAAAAAAAAAATGTAAGAAGCATTTCGTTATATTATGTATGCTTATATAGGATTTATGTAAATGGACAGGGGCCAAAAACAGATAGTTTGAGGTTGAGAGAAAAGGAATATACAGAAGTGGGAGTGGTGCTGTCAGAAAACGGCTTGGGCGGTTTGAAAAATATATATTTATATATAAATATGCAAATCATTATTATTACCGAAAATTAAAAAGAACCACACATTCATCTTTTCATCTTTTTATGACACTACTCCATAAAAAAATATAAATGGAATTATTTTGGATAGTAAAAAGTAGAGACTTAATCAGTGATATGATCATTCGTCCTACGTACTATCCCACTTGATTTCTCTTTTGTACTCAACTACATCAACGAACAAATTAAGAAAAAAGATATAGTTAATTGCTCTATCATCTATTCTATAATAATATTGGATGAATATGTTCATCATTATTTCCAATGAAAAATATATATTGGGCTTGTTTGGGAATAGATAGAGAAGTACTTTTACACAAGTTGAGGTAAATATGTGAAATAGATTATCTCTTTTTACAGAAAAATACTGTTGAACGTGCTTTTGGAGGGTGAATAAGTGTTTCCAAACACCCACATTGCCAACGTGCTATTTATTTCTTCAGACATTTTTAATCTTTCATCCTTGCATTATGTTTTGGTCATTATTAAGTATTTTCAAGTGTGCAAACATTTTCCACTAATCAATTTAGAGGAATGAACCCCCAAACTGTAAAAAAATTATATTGTTCAGTTCCATTTTAATTTCTAAATAGCGAGATTATCACTGATTCAACCAAATCTGAATATGTTCATTGCGTGCGTCCATTTGAATATTATTGCCCACCAAGGATAGCCCATCAGAATTCAAAAGTCCTCTTATAAATTGATTACTCATCTACTTTTTTTATTCAAATAAAGTTATAACTCTGTGAATATAATATATATATATATATATCTTCTGAGAGGAATTAATGAACGTAAAATTCTATGTAAGAATGAGTCAAGAGAAATAAGAAATGAGATAAAAGGAATTAATTATAACTTGTAAACGATAATATGTGTATATTTCTCCTTGTATATGTGTGTAATTATAGTCATTTTTTTTTTGTAGAAAAACCCCGAAAACAAATCACTTTCCACTTTATGATTCGCATATAGTTCCATTCACAAACATTTTTTTTTAAAAGAAAAGGTAGAGAGAATGAAGGGTATACTTAACCCACACAAAAAGAGACAGAACATTTTCTTAAAATTTGGTAGGTGAAATGGATTGAAACGAAGAATAGGCATATATGAATGGGTTGTAAGGTGACTTTACAGAATTAAGTCACATCGATATCGTTGAGACAATTACAGATCGATCCACCAGAATTTATGGGTTTACCATAAGCCATCACAAGTTCGTTTCCTCTTACACTTCATTTCATATCAAACTAAGAGCGCGCGCACATCATCCTTTCATCTGAATTAGGGTTTATCTGGAAGTTATTTTGAAAATAGCTTTTACAGATTTTGAGGTAAAATCTAAATTTTGGAGAATATATTTTGAAAAATAACTTTTACAGATTTTGAGGTAAAACCTAGGTTTTGAAAATTGATTTATGTTTGGGAAGGTGTTAGCTTTTACGGATTCCGAAGCAAAAAAGTTGGTAGGAAAGATGAAAGAGAAAGAATGAAAAGTAGGAAATAGGAAAGAGAAGAAAGAAAAAGTATGAGAGAGGAAATAGAAATAAAGAAAAATAGGAAAGATGAAAGAGAAATAAGAGAAAAAGTAGGAAAGATGAAACATAGGTTTCAAACCGAGGTTTTGTAACCAAAATAGTTTTCTGAAAATTTTTTATGCTCGTGCATAACCTAGATTTTGAAGTAAAATCTAGATTTTAAAACTAAATTTAAGTTTCAGGAAGAGGATGCAAACAAGCCCTTAATCTTCCTCCCGTTGAATTAATTAATCCACACAAAGCCTCAATGCCTAATTAATATTATAAAAGATATAACTAATAGCAAATTGACCTTAATCTTAATCAACAAAATCTCCTCATCTCTCCGTATATAAGCTACGCGGTTTATTCATTCGAATTCACTGCCCCGCACACGCACTCACATGTATAACAAGCATGTGTGTGTGAATGATCAGAGAGTTCGTGGTTTTGCAGACAACATCTGAAACTGTGATTAAACCTTGGTCAATTCCAAAATCCTATAGATCTTAATTAGCGAGCTGAATGTCAGCTTTATCTTTTTTTTCCCCTTCTTATCAATGGATTTGGATCTGTTCAATTCATATGCTTCTTCTCGATCATATCTGAAACGTTGTTTCATTCTTTGTCTTCTCTCTCTCTCTCTACACATTTGTCTGACTTCAATATGCACTAGAAATTTTTTTTTGAGATCCTAAATTATTCTTCAAACAATCACAACTTTGTATATTTCCATGGATCCATTCCTCTAAGCTCATCCTGTGATCTCTTTACAAAGTTATTATAAAACAATGATCTGGTCTCTCGTACGTTCACCTTTTCTTTAATTCTAATCCGTATATACATGGAAATATGGAAAGAGCCATGTGATTAGCTTTTTTCCCTGCTTTCGAAATTAGACATACCAAAACGCTAATTATAACAAAGTCGTCAATTCCAAAGTAGTCACGTTCCTTCAAATTAAAACAGAATTCTGGATCAATCACCAATCAATCAATCCAGGCAATATAATCCAAACCAGGCTTTTGGAAATTACCAACATTTCTCCATATCTCTTCATGGTAATAAGGTGTCAGATGTTGACCATGAAGATCCCATCTGAAAGCTTTGAATATGTTATAAATATATCTTTCAAAAATTTAAAAGAGAAAAAAGCTGTTTAGTTATATCACTTACGCACGCATGCATTATTAGTATAAATTATTATACAAGTATGAATGAAAGGCAGGCTCAAATAAAAACAAAGGACACATGTGGTAGCGTAAAGAATCTTTCGCCTTCTCTCATTATTTTCAATGTGAGTATAATCGATATGGATCACTTGATGAGACATCAAGATTTCGATTATTGTAGTAAATTATATATATAAATATATTCAAGATATGGGATTTTTTTAAAAATGATTTTACAAAATACTTTTTTAATTGACTATGGGTATTTGACAAATACCCAAAACATATTAAAAAGCTAACTCGGATTGTTATAGAATGTTTGTTCACTGCTATAATCTTATCTCTGAAAAATAAGTCGATCAAACTATGTATGAAAAGTTATTAAAATGTCACCTCCCACTGCTATATATATATATATATATCTTATCTTGACATCTTCTTTGCCATACACACACATGCCGATCGGTTCAGTCTCACGAATTCAAATTACTTCTTTCTGGCTAGATGTTTCTGATATATACATGCACCGTTTGTTCCAATCAAGCGTTGTGTGTGTGTGTTAAAAAAAAAACAATATCTATCGTACGTGAATCGTATATATGCATGTCTCATATAATAATTGACCAAATTTCACTTTTAATTTCCTCTGATACATATATTCTTTTGTTGTGATGGATGTGTGTGTGTGTGTGACTTTCATTTGAGGAGAGGGGGCTTATAACACCAACTGGCCTCTTGGTTTTTTGGTCTGCAAGTTCAATTATTATTTGTTTAATTATTAGACTGCACAATCATGCCAACATCGGACAGGGGAAATTCTAACCCACGTACGTACGTACGTTTCCTCTGTGCTTCAAGGTTCAAGCAAATATGTTTGAGTCAACAGTGAAATCTATTTTTTTTATATGATTTACTGTCGACGAAGTAAATATGTAAAAGAAACTTCATATTAATTTACGTAAACATATTTTTTTTTAATGAATGGTGAACATGCCCAAAATAGATGGACCACCAAGAATGAGGCCAATGACCAATACTAATGTTAATATAATATAAATTATATGTAAATGATATTAATTAATTAGAAAATTAAAGTTCGGGGAAAATGTCATCCTCACAAGATTGATAATGTTTTTCATCAGATGATAAAATATCTCAGTTCAACAAGGCCTTTAATTATATAATCAATTACTAAGTTAAGGATGAAAAGGAAATTAAATAAAAATGCAAGGAATAAGCCAAATTGGAAAAAAAACTAAAAGAATATTAAACAGTTTTAAAATTAAATATTTTGACTGTCATTAAATTTATACCAAAAATATGCCTATTCTTGAGGCAATGCTGCCCTGTTAACTACTGTCAGGACCATTTCAAATGAGGTAATTAACCATAATTACAATTTCACATGAATATCCATTCAATGGTCTTATGATTTTTCCTTATGGCCAGGCTAGCAATGTTAGCCAAAATCTATTTACTATTTGTTGAATTATTTAATTATCTTGGTCGTTTGAATTAACTTTTCAAACATGATTTTTCGGTACATGGTACAAGTAGAGGGTGGAAATTTTATCTTTATTTGTCTGAGAGCATTCCACAAAGGTAATCCAAAAATATTGTTTCTTCTAGGCAAGATGCAAAAAAAAAATTGTTACTTTTGCTTTGACCCACGTATCACTTTTTTTTTTTTACATGTATATTATTAATGATACTGATGGTTAATATATAATAATAGAAGTCCTGTAAGAATTATATATATGGCTCTCGTCCTCCATGGTGGAGTTCATAGCACTTGTCTGGCACTCTCTGCCACTGCCATGAACTACAAACCTCTCATGTTAGTGTTATCTTTGGCATTTTTCATCATCGTTATTTTGACTGAAGGGCATTTCAGGCATATTCTTAAATTCCTTTATCCTTTTGTTCACTAGTGCCCAGGGGGCGTCCTGGTTGTTGTTTGGCTGTTTTTAGCGAGGTGTGCGATGATCAATGGCTCACACTTTACTACTCCCACAAGCCTCCCATAAATATATACCTTCTTCTTTGCCCATAACCCAACATATCCTTCTTTCATTAAACTGAAACGTACACCGTTATTCTTCTTCTTCCTTCCTCCTCCTCCTCCTCCTCCTCCTCCTCCTCCTCCATGGAGCCTAATGATGGGACCAACTACAGCAACAGACCTGGGCTCTCGCATTGCCTCCAAATAAGCATGGAAGAAACTCACAAGGTGGTGGCACCGCCTCGCCGGACAACCCTCCAGAAGCTGAGCGCCAAGCTGAAAGAAATGTTCTTCCCCGACGACCCTCTGCGCCAATTCAAGGGTCAGCCATTGAAGAAGAAGCTGGTGCTGGCAGCCCAGTATTTGTTCCCCATCCTCCAATGGGGTCCCAATTACAGCCTCTCTCTCTTCAAGTCCGACATCGTTGCTGGCCTCACCATTGCCAGCCTGGCCATCCCTCAGGTCAGTAGTATTTAACACTATTCATTCTCATATTATGTCTAACACGCTTCTCCTTATTTTGCGTATGCTTATAACGGTTCCCTCTGTTATATATATACTCAGGGAATCAGTTATGCCAAGCTAGCAAGCCTCCCTCCAATCGTGGGACTCTGTGAGTGTTACTACAGTAACAACATATTGATTTTCTGGGATTTAAGATTAATACTCATGATGTCTGCAAAATTTTGTATGATGAATGAATCTGGTTTTTGGGATGATGCGTTTTCATCAGATTCGAGCTTTGTGCCTCCTTTGGTGTATGCTGTGCTGGGAAGTTCAAGGGACCTTGCTGTAGGACCCGTGTCTATTGCGTCTCTTGTTTTGGGTTCGATGCTGAGGCAGGAGGTGTCCCCAGCTTCTGACCCTGTTCTGTTCCTTGAGCTAGCTTTCACTTCCACCTTCTTTGCCGGTCTCTTTCAAGCGTCTCTTGGAATCCTCAGGTCATTTATTTATATTCATTCATTCGCTTGCATGATTTTCGTTTGAAGGAAAAGTAATTAGTTTCTGAGGACTTGGTTGGTGTTGCAGGCTAGGTTTCATCATTGACTTCTTATCAAAGGCGATTCTGGTTGGCTTTATGGCGGGAGCAGCCATCATTGTGTCTCTGCAACAGCTAAAAAGCTTGCTGGGAATCACACATTTCACTACCCAGATGGGCCTGATACCTGTGATGACCTCAGTTTTTCACAATACCCATGAGGTTCTCTGTTCTTTTTTCCGACGTTTCTCTCTTCTTCTTCTTCTTCTTTGGTTGCCTTATTATTCACAATCACAGTCACAGTCACTACACTCCAAAGTTTCCCATCAAGCTCACCACACTCACAAAGACACACTATATTGGTTTGGGAACGCAAAAGGATTGAAATTCATGTGGGCCTAGATACATACACTCTTCCATCCTCCTTGCGTGTGAACATCACTCACCGCACGTAAGATTGCTTCTTAATAAGACATTCCTACGTGACTCAGCCCAGCCACCACCTGGAGCGATCTTATTTGATTTTCAAACTTTATCAAACATGGGAGTTCAATGCAGTGGAAGGGATTGATACCTCAAAATGTGGCGAACTGATATTAGAATCATTTAGTACCTTATAATAGAAGTCCAAACAAGAGTAACTATAGTAGATAAGATTCTTATTCATGTATTTAGAAAAAAATAATGATCTATCAAACTTAGGTACCCCAAGAGAGTGACGATCTTTCTATGTTTTTTGTCCGAGAGTCAGTTTTTTTTTTCCTTTTCAACGTCGAATTTAGATCATCCCTTTTAATTTCAGATTTTGGGTTATGTATGTAGTGGATGCATGGAGAAGTAATAATTGGTGGATTTTGTTGTACTGTGCAGTGGTCATGGCAAACAATAGTGATGGGGTTTTGCTTCCTGGTGGTGCTTCTGGTGGCGAGACACGTTGTATGTTATTCCTGATCTCGTCTCCCTCACTCTGCTACTCTTTGTTTGCAACTTACCATTCTATTTCCCATTTGGCCTTTCCCTTCAATAATACCAACCATGCCACTCAAGAATAATACATGCATGTTGGTATTAATAATTAGTACTCACACCTATTTAAAAAAGTGTCTTTCACAAAATTTTTAAAATTCCAATTCTATTCTTCAATGCCGCAAGAGTATTTTAATTAAATCGATATTTTTACGAATAAGAAGTTCTAATATAAAGAAATAGTCACAGGAATTTTTTAAAAAAAATAGTGAGAGATTCAATTTCTCAAAACAAGGAGGGGGCATTATGGGAGTATGAAATGGGGACAATCTCTGATTTAAACACAGCTGGATCATCGTATTGACAACTGCATCCATTGAACCGTACGTTCTATCCTTTATGACCTCAATGGGTAAAACTTTCAAATGATTCTTCTCCGCGAAAATATTCAAATTACAGCATGTGTTACAAGATTTACCGGTATAAATGCATTATAAAACAATTTATAAATTAAATAAATTAGTTTTAAAAAATAATTTTAAATAATTTATTTAACTTCCATGAACCAACTGAATTTTTTATTAAGAATAAGGGAAAGGTACGTAGTGTGTTGTTTAACATTGACCAACTTTTAAAATAGAGTTGACTTTGTACTTATTTTTGGATTAATAGTAGAAATTACTTTTTCAATCTAATGTGATATACAATTTGTAAGATAAATTTATAAGGGGTGTTTTATCTTGATTTACATAATCGTAATGGGTATTTTATCTTGTAAAGCGCGTTTCATCGTTTAGTCAAGACAGTTAGTCGTCATCCCTCGAAAGATTTGTAACTGTGAGCCGATCTTAGCACCTGTAAACAAGGACCAGGCTTCACAAAAAGCAGTATTGAAACAAGTAGAGTTTTCAGACTCGATCCTTTTAGGCCTGAACCTATCAAAAGCAGGCCCAAAAAGTTTACACTTCTCTTATTGTATTTCAAGAAAAGCTGAAAGGTGTATCAAAAAAAAAAAAAAGAAAGCTGAAAGGCTGAAAAATGGATCAATAGGGTTGGGTCTAACCAAACGGGTTAATAATGAACCAATATTTGAATCTTTATTAGAATAGGTACCCATATCTAATAATGCTTCGAACATGATTGACTCAATTATGAGGATATATATGCTTTAGCAAAAAAAACTGAAAGAGGGACAATTTTGGTATTCAAAAAGAAACCTCAATAAGATTTTCCGAAAATTGGGCTACGATTCTTGGGGAATTGTAACTTGAAGAAATATATTATGTGTTTGAAATCTGCAGGTGTTTTAATTGCTAGATTTTGGCCACGACATGAGTACAACTTGCATATGTATAGATTTTTCTATATCTAATATCTAAGCAGATGCTTGTAATTTGCTCATCGTGTCAAGCCTAGAATTTTTAATATAATTCGCTCATTGCATGAAGCCTAGAATTTTTAAAGCAATCCATATCCCTTATAATCAAATATTTGTAGAGCTTGAGGAAGCCAAAGCTTTTCTGGGTCTCAGCCGGTGCTCCTCTTGTGTCTGTGATAATCTCAACCCTTCTGGTATTTGCGATAAAGGCTCAGCATCATGGCATCAGTGTTGTATGTGTCACTCCCTTAAAACTGCTTCATTAATTGTTTCACTTCACTTGTAATTTTTTTTGGCCAAATATCACTTCTTGTCTTATTCCTAACTAGATGTGTTGCTGGTGGGTTTGTTAGATAGGAAAATTGCAAGAAGGTCTGAATCCTCCTTCATGGAATATGCTGCGCTTTCATGGATCTCATCTCGGCCTTGTAATCAAAACTGGGCTCATCACGGGCATTTTGTCCCTCACTGTTAAGTTTTACTTTTCTCTACTTCCTTTTTAACTTTCTTGTTTCTCGGTAGGTCAAATAACCTTATTCACCCCTCTAGTTTCAGTCAACATTAAGTTTTGTTAACTTTACTTATCATGTGACATCCTGGTACATAGAAATACATTTTCTCAGTAAGGACTGCAATAACTTAATCAGAGTTCTGAAATACAAGGATGTTCTGAAATACAAGGATGGATGGAGTAAGAAGCCAGGCATGGATAACATGAACTTTTTATAACACAATTAGAAGGGTATTATTAGACATTGCTGCATTCATATTGTATCTTTAGGATTCTGTGTTGCATATTAAACTTTCCCAAGAGAGAAAGTCATTTGTCCTCATTAAATGTGTTTACGGGACTTTCTCAAACAGGAAGGTATTGCAGTAGGAAGGACTTTTGCAGCTCTCAAGAACTACAAAGTGGATGGAAATAAGGAGATGATGGCAATAGGCTTCATGAATGTGGTTGGCTCGTTCACTTCCTGCTATGTTACTACAGGTACATGCATGCCCACTGCTCAGAAACTAAAAACCACCCAAAAATGATTAGGCATCACTTTGATGGTCTCCATTTGCGATTTGAAGAGTCCTATAATGTCTGACATAACATTGTATTACCTGTTGGATATAGACATGAACATAATGTTTCGGGGGGTAGTGCATGGACTTCTTCATAATTAACTCAATTTAACAATGAATTTCAGGTGCTTTCTCAAGATCAGCTGTCAATAACAATGCAGGAGCAAAATCAGCAGTTTCAAATATAGTAATGTCTGTGACAGTTATGGTGACACTCCTGTTTCTTATGCCACTATTTCAATACACTCCGAATGTTGTACTAGGAGCAATCATATTCACAGCAGTAATTGGTCTCATTGATATCCCTGCTGCTTATTTCATCTGGAAGTTAGACAAATATGATTTTATCGTCATGCTCACCGCATTCTTCGGCGTCATTTTTATCTCTGTCCAAGAAGGCCTTGCTCTTGCAGTAAGTACATACACGTTTCACTATTTTCCTACTTATGAGGCTTCTATTGGCAGCAGCTTTATTATGACTTTCAAATTCCAGGTGTTCCTCAAGAACAGGCAAAGTAAAAGGTTTATGATATTTTTTTTCCTATTGATCAGGTTGGGTTGTCAATTTTGAAGATCCTCCTGCAAATTACAAGGCCTAAGACAGTGATGTTGGGCAACATACCAGGCACAGATATATATAGAAATATTGATCAATATGAGAAAGCTGTGAAGTTGCCTGGTTTTCTCATTTTAAGCATTGAAGCTCCCATCAATTTCGCAAACATCACATATCTCAACGAGAGGTTGGCTTTCAACGTCACATATTGTCTATTTTTATCAACGTCTGATTGGTCTTTCCTCTGCTACTAAATTACTAGCGTTTATTTGTTTCATTCAGGATCTTACGATGGATAGAAGAATATGAAGAGGAAGAAAACATAAAGAAAAACTCAAGTCTTCGATATGTGATTCTGGAAATGTCAGGTAAATCATAATTTTAGCCCATATTTAGTACTATATATATATTCAATAAAAGGAACATAGAACCACAAGAGAAATATGGCGTTTGTGTTGGAACTTTTCAGCTGTGAGCAACGTAGACACAAGTGGAGTCTCACTTTTCAGAGAACTGAAACAGGCCATGAAAATTAAGGGCGTTGAGGCAAGAATGCTAAATCTCGTATGCTTTTTAGTAGTTTTGCTGCTTTATTTACTGTTACTCAATGTTGTGGGTTTGTGACAGATTGTGCTGGTGAATCCTCTGGCTGAGGTTATGGAGAAGTTGAAAAAAGCAGATGAAGGCAATGAATTGATAAGAGAAGATAACCTTTTCTTAACAGTTGGGGAGGCTGTGGCTTCGCTTTCATCGATGACGAAAGGCCAAGCATCAAATATGGAAGGAGGAGCACAAGCAATTCCTCACATCTGATAAACAGTAGTACAGAGAAAGATTATTGCAGATTGAATCGGCAAAAAGTAAAAATGAAGAAGCTGTACAAGGAAGGAGAGAAACAGAGTAACTAGAGTAGCTATGAAATGCAGTTAATTGTATATTTCCTTAGTCTCAATGATTTGAAACCATATATTGAGAAGCATTAATGTGAAAGGGACGTAGACATTTAACGTTTTGTCATGTGTGACTACTCTGCCTGCTTTTAGTATAAATACATTCATAATTGTAGCAGCAACAAATACAAATGGGCTAAACCTATTTTTGTCCCTATAATTACCTTAATTTGGGTTTTGGTCTCTAAAGTTTAAAAATAGTGGTTTTAGTCCTTTAAATTCACTTTATATAAAAGTGTTAGTCCTTATAGTATTAAAATGTTTCTATATTTTTTATCAATTTTGGTTTTGATCCCTATACTTCGAATGAATTTTTTATTTGATCCCTAAACGTAACCGTGTTAATTAACACCGTTAAACATTCATGTCTATATAAAATTATACAGACCAAAATCATACATTTTAAAAAAAAGAGACCAAAATCAAGAAAGATAAAAAATACAAAATTAAAAAATAAGATATAAGAAAAAAAAATTAAAACTACATGGACATATCATATAAGAATTGTTTTAATGTTATCTTGTCTTGTTATTAACCCATATTACTATACTTAATGAAATCAGTAACACCAGGAAAATTTACAATCTTAATAGCTTTGTTTGGTTTGCCTGTTTTGCCAACGGGTGCGCTTACCGAGACAAAATTCCTCTCACATATTTTACCTCGGAATCTGTGTCTGTTCTCCCAACGGGCTATCCAAACACACCCAATATTGAGTTTATATCTTTTCAAAATTATAAAGACAAATAGTTTTAGATAGAGTGAACTTGAGAAACAAAAAGCACTAAGTTTAAACTTTAGTTACCAAAATTTAAGTTAAGGTAAACTATAATGACCAAAATAGGTTTGCAGATTCCCAATTGATGAAGGACGACTGGAGATTCTCGTATTTCTCAAGCTCAAATACCTCCTGAGCAACAACGTGGTGATAGCTTTCAGGGAATATTTCCAGTGGGGTCCCGTTCAATTCCAACACATTCATCAGCTTGAAGTTACCATCTCGTAAATTTGACACCATCGAGGAGTGTGTCTGAAATAGAAACAAAGAACATAGTCGAGACAATAAGGTGTTCTTAATTTCAGGGACACGTGCATTTCCCTCGTGTATGGATAATCTTCTTGCTCTTTCAGGCCAACTTATTCTGTTTTCGTTATTTGTGAACGAAACTTGTTGCTCTTGATTTGAGCACAAAAGTTTCTTGTATCAGATCATGGATGCGAAAACTCACGATCCTTCCATCAAGTGAGTATTTGGCTATTTGTATTAAATTTCTAGTGAGAAGTTCACACAGATAGCTTTCTGCTAGCTTCCTCTGTCATCTTATTTTGTCCATCACAGACCCATAATCGAACTAGTCTCATGGGCTTGATCAAGTGGTTCTCATGGAATACACTTAAAAGCAAGAAACATGTCTTGAGATGGTAAGGTAAATCGTCAAAGGCTAACGAAAGTACTTAGTTCAAACGCGATTGATGCTTTCTCTTAGCTCAACGTTATTAAGAATATGTTGAACCATCACCCATTCTTCAACATTGTTCTTGTTTTTGGTACTCAGTAGACCACTGAGCACTGAGATGGCAAGAGGAAGCATGTTGAAAGTATTAAAAATAAGAATAGATTGAGAAGTGGAAGAAGAAATTGAATGTATTACATAAACCATTTTGGTTTACAACATTAATCTACCCTCTTTTGAGGGTGATAAACTAACCCCATTTTGGGGACTCTTGAAGTGGGAGATCCAAGTTATCCTCCCCTTCTCTTTGCATTGGTGGGGATTCTTCATCCTCTCACTCTTTGGTGATGATTATTCAATCACACACAAAACCATTACACTATGACCCTTATATAGACTTTTGGGTCATTAATTAACTAAGTGATTAACACTAATCACTCTAACTAACTCATATTTCCAACACTCCTGCTCAAGTTGACACATTTTAACTCTAGGTGCTCAACTTGCAAATACAAAAATTACAAGGGAGTGAAGTGAGTTAAACTATACAATTTTAATTCATACAATAATACAAACATTTCTTGACAATCTTCTTCTCTTCTTGTAGAAGAAATTTCTCTCCAGATTCATAAACAGCAACTTGATGTCAACCACCCCTTTTTTGTCATGACTTTTAGTGCGATGGATTCCTGGTGATCAAGTTTTCCCACTCAAACTTGTCTATTTTCCCATCTTGATTTGTATCAGCATCCAAGAAAGTTTTATCAAGAATTTTTTTTCTAATGCATCATCAGACAATTTTGTCTCAGATTCTGAGAGAAGAGCAATTAACATTTGTTTGACCTCTTGGCTCCCAATAAAACCAGTATTATGCAAATCATAAAATGAAAAATCTATCTTCTCTTCTTGTGATGCTTTAGGGTGGAAGAAACTGAGTGATTTAACAAAATTGCCAAAATCAATGGCTCCCTTCTTCTTAACATCAAACATATCAAAGATCCGATAAGCAAAGAGATTATCCTTTTTCTTATTGTAAAAAATCGCCAAGAGAAACTCTTCCTTGCTGATTAATCCATCATCAACAACAGAACTGCTAATGCTCTTGAAAAGCTCCAACAGTGCTTCAACCTCACTAACCCTAAAGGCTATCTCAGATGCAAGAACTATAGGGTCCTCCCCCATAGGAACAGTAGTGGCGCAAAGCGATGGTGAGATCACAGACTCCCATCAAGAAAGGTAAACTGAGGAACTGCTTTTCCGTTTGTAACGTTTCAAGAATCACGAGTCCAATGGACGTATAAATGGCAATGGGGTTATTGGTATCTGAAACAAGTGAAGAACCATGGAAAGGGAAGGTCATTACATTTAGTGAGAACCCAGAATGGCATCTGATAGAAGGAGAGGATCTGAAGTTCAAGGCTCGTCATGGTAGCGATGGACATGCATATAAGCAAACACATTTTGGAACAATAGATAAACCTCTTCCCTCACTATTGTAGCTGTTGTTGGGTTGGAGAAAGTTGACAGATCTCACACCCATTGTCATGCTTTGCATTATCATTTTTGTTAGTAGTTCTCCTTCAACATTTGCACCTGTACGATTTTGCTGGATTTGCCTTAGGAATCTTTGAATCTCCTTCATTTTCTTGATAATTTCTTCTTCCAAAAAAAATAATAAATAAAAAAAAGGTAAAAAAGAGGGGAAATTGAATGTATTACATAAACAATTTTGTTTTACAACACTAATCTACCCTCTTTTGAGGGTGATGAACTAATCCCATTTTGGGGACTCTTGAAGTGAGAGATCTAAGTTATCCTTCCCTTCTCTTTGCATTGGTGGGGATTCTTCATCCTCTCACTCTTTGGTGATGATTATTCAATCACACACAAAACCATTACACTATGACCCTTATATAGACTTTTGGATCATTAATTAACTAAGTGATTAACACTAATCACTCTAATTAACCCATATTTCCAACAAAGCCCTTCACATTTTTCTACCATTTGTCTGCAAGTGGTTTCTAAACGGGAAGGGCAAGATGGGAGAGAGAATGTTTTCTTACAGAATAATTCCCACGAGTGTCACTTTCAGATAAACGCTGCAGGTAAAATATGTTACCTTGGAAGTGGTCGTCGTCGCAGGTTGTCGCGTATCTTGCCAACTCTTCGCTGCGAGAAGTGATCAAAATTCTGCTGCCACAATCTTCATTGGGAAATGCGAGTTTCTCACAATCCCAATGCTCTTTTGCCCACACGTCATCAAGGACAATCAAATATCTTGTAGATTGAATCAGACCCTTCATGGTATATCTCAATTCAAGGATATTCATCGTGTGAAATTGGAATTCCTGAGAATCAACATTGTAGAGCTACTGAATCATGTCGTTTAGAAGCTGCTCTTCGTTTAATGATTGAGAAAGCGTCACAATTACTGTCTTCTTGAAGCAGACTTGATATGAGCACTATGGTGGATTTGATGTGACATGGTGGTTTTCCCCATCCCTCCTTCTGCAACAACTGCTATTACTTTGTTCATGGTGAGATGTATAGTTTTTACTACTGAAATTCGCGTCCTTTTTTTTAAAAAAAGGGAGTAAAAAATGAAAGCGGTGGCATTTTTGAAATTATAAAAACGAAGACGGGCTTTTATGCACCCTATATTTAATATAGGATGCATAAATGCTGACTTTTGGCGCCCTATATTGAATATAGGGCGCCAAAAGGCACACTTTGACGCCCATACTGAGGTAAGGCGCCAGAAGGCACCTTTTTGACGCCCTATATTCAATATAGGACGTCAAAAGTCACTTAAAAAATTATCACCTAAACTTTAGGCACCCTATTCTAGAGATAGGGCGCCTAAACTATTTTTCATGAAATATTTGGTTCTCTCTGGTCTCTCTCTCGAGTTACGTGGCAAAGCGCCTGTGTGAACCGTCATCCCCTACTTACTTGTGCAGTTTTGCAGATCTCGATCTCGTCCTCCCTGCATCCTCACGACGGTAGCACTGCATCAGAGGAGCATTCAAGTCACAAAATGATTGTATAGTTCTCTGCTCTCTCTCTCTGTGTGTGCTTACACAGTTGTAGTGATCCAGTGGTAGTAAGGAAGAAAGGTAGAAGAGATGACGAAGGACGTGGAGGTGTAGGAGCAAGGAGAGTTCTCAGCGAAAGATTACCACGAGCCGCCGCCAGCGCCGTTGATCGACCCAGAGGAGTTGGGGAAGTGGTCCTTTTACAGGGCGCTGATAGCCGAGTTCGTGGCGACGTTTCTTTTTCTGTACGTAACGGTGTTGACGATCATTGGGCACAACAGTGAGACAGACGCTAACAATGGTACCGGCGCCGGCCCCTGCGACGGCGTCGGTATCTTGGGCATCGCCTAGGCCTTCGGCGGCATGATCTTCATCCTCGTTTACTGCACCGCCAGTATCTCTGGTACGTATTGGCAGAAGCTACTCTGAATTCTCAGAGTTGTTTCTGTTTCCTAATATCTCTGCTAACTCTCAGCAATTTTGTGACTTCAGTAACATACAAAGAGGTAAGTGAAATTATATAAACAACTTTGTTAGCTTGACATATATCTCCAGATCTGGGCATTCAAGTCGTTCGGCGACTCATCTTCTGGTAATGTTCGTTTGCTTTCTTGTTTGGTTCTTGCTTACTTTTTCAAGTTTGATTCTCATTTGCTTTCTTGTTTGATTCTTGCTTTCCTTTTTGATACTTCAAGCTCTCGCTCTTCGACGGCTCCTCAAGCAGTGACGCTCTCTAGTTTCCTTACTCACGACGTATAATGTTTTTTTTAAAAAAGACGGCGCCTTATATTTAAAGATAGGGCGCCGTAAGGTTACCTATAGCGCCTTTTATAATATAGGGCGCCGTAGGCCCTACCTTTCTACTCCCCTCACATATACACCCCCTAAGAAAGGGCGTCAATTGGGTTAAAAATAGAATGTAAAAAGTACTTTTTGTAGTAGCATCTTCTAAGAGACAACCGATAAGAGTCTCTTTGACCTCCCTCGGACCAACGCCAACCAATTGGCCTTCGTCGTCCACTACGTTATGCAAACTCCTCTGAAACTGATGATGAATCATTTCTGGTACCATATTGCTTGAAAGAACCTCGTACTTCCTTGGCTTGTCGGGCATTGTCTTGATCTTGGCTTTGATGCTTCGCAGTTCAGAATTGATTTGGCTGTTGTTTTTGGAGTTTCTGAGGAAGGAACGCGACAGTGAGGTGTGTGGGCGATCTTTATCCCAGCGACGTTGGAAAATGGAGAGAAAGAACTCGTCAACGAGATCTTCAATTTCATAAGCAACATCTCTCACTTTGTTAATCCATTGCTCAAGACTTCGGTCTTCATCATCGTGCTCTAATTTGTTATTATCAATGGGACTTGAGAAGGCCATTGTGGATTCTACTTGGCGTTTGATGCTCACCATGTCCTGTTCAGCTCCTCTCTTCAGCTGGAACTCCTCGTCGAGAACTTGGAACAGGTCATTCAGTCGAAATTCCACAACTTTTTTCACCATCCTCTTCTACGATCGATGTGTTTTCAGATCAGAAAGGGTGCGATATTAATTCCTAATTAAGCAAGTTTCGTTTTGATTGGGCTTATGTTACTTGATAATGTTGTCTAGTTTGCGTGTTCGCATATATAAACACAAGTTAACGTTCCCTTAATTGTGTTTGAAACCCTATTCCTGGTTAATTAAGACATCAAGAGAACCATTCTTTGTTCAATATTCACTTGATTCCAGGGAGGAAGCAATGCTTGCATAAAATGTTATTTGTTGCTGCCACCATGCAATAAAATAAGTTGCTGTAAGTCATTGCTACGAATTGGTCCATATATAGCCTGGTTTGAATCATAAGTATGCTTTTCTTTAATGGCCATGCAAAGAGATTCCTTTCTGAAGCTGTAACCTCAAGAATAGAATCATAACCACAATTTATCCATATGAATTTTGTTTTGTTTGGTTGGCAAAAAAACTTAATATATATTATTTTTCTAAGCACGCGTATCTATCTAAATACTGATAGAATCAATCATGTTTGGTACACGGTTGGACGTTAAATATAAATAACTATTCCATAATACAGTATTTTTAATTTTTCTTACATTTCTTGCGTTGTTCTGTTTCTGAATTGACAAACAATATTCTAATTTATCATGGCAGCACCATTAAGATTATTTAAATGCTGCCCAAAATATTTTTTGTATTTATCTGAACTAAAACTTAAAACACAAATTCTTATGGCTCGTTTGGTACGCTAGAATTGACTTTGGTGGAAATTGAGATGGAGATGGAGATAGAGATGAGGATGAAAATGGAGATGGAAAAAAATGAGGGGCCAAAAAAATCAATTCTATGGGTTACATCATGGAATTCATTTCTACCCATTTTGAATTCCATTTCCATTTCCAATTCCACCCCTCATTCCACCATACAAAACATAGGAAATGAATTCCACTTCCAATTCCACCTCTCAATTCCACCATACCAAACATACCATTAATGTTTAAGCTTTTACATCTCTATATACTCATTACTTTAGAAAACTCTAATTTAGTGCTTTTTCTTAGAGTTTGACCACTTACTATAAAATGAGTACACAATCTTAAAAATGGTTATATGATATAGGATAAAAGTACATTCACAATCTGAAATATTTTTTTAGGTGCAATCTAACATTTCAAGATGCAATTTTACCCCTTACGAAACAATTGTATCCTCATGCTAACCGACATCGTTGACTCTCATCCTTTCTTCTTCCCACTCCTCTTCCTCTGGAACCTCGTCTCTCATAGTCGTCAACGCCTCCAAACCCCATCCGCCTTCTCCCTCAACAACCCTGTATCCCCTTGAGCTTATCGAAGTTGTGTTGTTCATGGAGGACATGGGTCTGTTCAAAGTCAACAGCTTGGCGGATTTTGAACTTCTGTTGAGAATGGAAGGTGATCTAGTTGCATTTTGTTGGATTTTGGCATTTGATTCATAGAAGGGTTCTACTGTGTTGGGTAATCTGTGCAACAATTCAACAACTCAGTTTCATAACCCATTTTGATGGCGTTAAGCTTCAGAAGTCATGGATTTGCTGACTTTGCTTCCTGTTCTCCCAGCTGAAAAGTTGGAGCTTTATGAGCTTACGAGGTGATAACCAGAGAGGTTTTGGAGGAAGATGAGTGGAAAGATTTGCTGACTTTGCTTCCTGTTCTCCCAGCTGAAAAGTTGGAGCTTTATGAGCTTACGAGGTGATGACCAGAGAGGTTTTGAAGGAAGATAAGTGGAAAGATTTGAGGCAGTTAGCACAGTAAAAGAAAAGGCCACAATTGCTCCAATTTTTTATTGTACCTTAAAAAAGAATATTTCAAAATATTGCACCTTTATCATTGTATATTCTGTACACATTCAACATTATAGGTTGATATTTAAAATTTTAATTGTTAATTTTTTTGTTGATGATGTAATTTAATTAAATTGTAAAAAATTAATTCTCTAAACAATAATAAATAATTATATCAAAAAAAGTTATTTTATGAAAAGTATCGAATAAATTATTATTAATAATTCTTCAACTTATAGTTTTGAAATTACAATTCAATGGTTAGACTTATTATACAAATAATTTTGTGATATTTGAGAGATTGGGTTGCAATTTCAATGGCATTTGATAATTCTGACAAGGCAATAAATAAAAAAATTACTTAAAGATTCCCGTTAAAAAATTTATTTATTAGAAGGATCTAATAAATTGTTATAATTAAAAAAATACGAGTACCCTACAAATTTTATATACCTGTATTCTGATCATAATTTTCCTTGTTAATAAAATTTTTAAATGGAATTTTTTACTGGAATAACAATAATATTGCATCCTTTTAATTACCATAAGCAAACAGAAAAGAAGGAATGTCAAAAGGGAGAGAATATAATAATTTAAGCATTATTGATCGTGATAGCAAGGTGGGGAAAAGGTGACAGAGAGGTTAATTGATTCAAATTTTTAAAACTAATTTAAAGTCAACGCTCCTAGTGGTGGTCCCCATCCCTTTTTCTTCCTCGGCTAGTCACTGCATTCTCCGTATGATTCTTCTCCCGTGCTTTGATTTTGACTCTTTCTTCTATCCTGCGCCGTTTTCCCTTTTTCTTTAAAAAAAAAGACATAGTAGTATCATTTATTTAATTTAATGTTTAAAAAAAACTTGAATTATCATAAATTAAACATATTTATTAATGTTGAGTATATTTTTAAATTTGGGTAGAAAATATGTTTAAAGAAACTAGCCCCAATCAGTCCAAGTTTAAATTTAATTCCATTAAATAGTCATATAAAAATATTTATTATCATTTTTATAAATAATCTTATAACAAATATTACCTTACATCCTTGGCATAAGAGCCTGTGATTTTTTTGGGAGATGAAAATGATAAATAAATTATTTAATTATAATATATTTTTATGTGTATCCTTAGATTATATATTAATTTATATGTCAAATAAATTAATTCGAAAAAATGATAAATATATCAGTTAATCAACTTTATTAATATTTAAAAAAAGTAAACTAACTTTTATAACTATCTTATATTAATTAAAAAGCTTAATATTTTTATATAAATGTTTTACTAAATTTATGAAAAATAAAAAAATTAATATGTTAATCAATATACAAAGTTATAAATTATTAACAACATTTGTACGAAGTTGCATAATAAATTGATTTTGATGGGAGCGCAACTGGAGAGCGCAGGATAAGAGTGGCACCACCCTCCGTGCGTTTGAGTCCACCTCGTGTCATAGTCAGCGAAGTTTACTGATTCGCAGTCCCACCCACACACCAAAAATAACGCTCACAGGACAGCCTCTGCCTCACGCATTATAGCTCACAGGTCACAAGCATCTTCTCCATCACTCCCATCAAATTCTGACGCAGATCCCATTATCAACATCAGTATCACTCCCCCCCCCCCCCCCAAAACAACAAAAACACCCCCGGGTCCTGTCAAAAGCCATGGAGGATCTTCCTCAAGGTTACCGTCCCAATGTCGGCGTCTGCATAATCAACTCCGATGATCAGGTTTCTGCTCCTCTTCCTTCATTCTCTCGCTTCATCAATTTTTTTACTTAGCTTTCTGGAATCCGCACTTTCTGCTCTGATAAATTCATAACTATGTTTTGCTTTTGATTTATTGTTTTTTTATATATTTTGGAGTGAACGGTTCCTTTATAAGTTATATATGCTAGAATAAGATCTATGGTTCATGATTTGTGTTTTACAGTGCCTTCCTTATCTAGATTTATAAAATTATACTTGTCTATTGTCATTTTCCGCTTGCCAATCGTCATAACTTACTGCTTGAATGCTCAAGTAACTGGAGGAGTAAATGGGAACTGCGAGGATTTTATAAATTATGTTTCTGTTCTGTCCCTCCCTGACTGAGATCCTAAGTTCTGTTCTGTTCTGTTTTCATTCAAAACCTACTCATAGTTGCCAATCATTGTTAAATATTGATTTTATATCACCTCTCTTTTCTAGTTTCTTGTATTCTGAGTTTGATATGCTATTACTATTTTTTCAAAATAATATTTGTATTTGTGAAAATTTAACTGTAATGTTCGTTCAGCTTGCTAATTCGCAGTCTATGGTTTACATTTTT
>JANTPZ010000873.1:0-22831 GCA_025593235.1 Vachellia pachyceras | reverse complement strand
AAAAAATATGTATTGCAATTTTGATAAGAGAAAAGTTAAAAGTGATTTAAAAGTTAAAACGAAAGATCAAGACATTCTGCAAGCGACAATATTAAGATATCTTAGATCAATTTCACAAAAATGTGATGAAATTTATGGAAATGTTAACTAATGATTTCAAGTAAGATGGTTTAAATGAAAAAAAGTCATTTGGTTTATTTGTGATTGGAAAGTAACTAGTAGGAAAGTTTTATTTTTCTTTTCTTTGGCTAGATTTATTTGCTCTACCCCTTTGATTCCCCCCTCATTCTTTCATTCAATATGCTCCCTCCAATCCTTACCCTAGGATGGACGATTTCGAAGAACATTACGAATCTAGGAGATAAAGTAAATTAAAGACTTACGTTAAATGATAATTAAAGTATACTCCTTAATCAACTCCTACATGAAGGATTAGTATGCATTATTTGGTAATTTTATCCCTTTTTTGGTGTTTCGTTGTTGCATAGTTAAATCGATTGGCTGTTTCATTAGCCTTATCTACATGAATTTCTTTATGGGCAAAATACTCATGCCTCATCGATATCCATAAAATATTCGTTAGTATAATACCTACCCTCCCTCCCATCTCTCTCTACACCACACACACACACACATATGGGCATAATATATATAAATATATGTGTGTGTGTATATGATGTTGGTGGCTTCCTAACTTATAATTTGAAGGTGTATTGTTTTTGTCTGCCTTGTTGAAGTAAATGAAAGAAAAGGACAGAAAGCTAAGGGGAGAGCATGAGGGTGCAATAAGGTGGGTTCATTAATTACTCAAATTTGCTTGATATAGAAATAGAATAAGCCAAAAGAATAACATAAAATTCTCCAAAAAGTTATGCATTAAAAGTTGATTTTACAATTTTTTTGTCAGAGGATTTTACAGATTTTAAATCAACTAGTGCGGGCTTATACATATTAACAATCACCGCTACAATTTGGCAAAAATAAAAAACATCGCTACAAGCTATCAAAAAGATAAAATAAGCATCGCTACATATTTCTATGCCACATGATGAAGTTAAATACTCTCTCTCTCGCTTTTAAATACAAGAGTTGATAGTAGAAATACTTCTAAATATTGCATTTTAATTGTAAAATTTATAAAAAGTTAGTGGTGTTTATAAATTATTGATCATATATATATAACGTTTCTAGGCATAAATAAATGCATAGGGATGAAGGCCTGGAAATAATAATTCCTGTTAAAAATGTTAAAAATTAAAATAATAAAGGGTGACTACAATTGTTAGCACCTTAAATTCGTTATCATTTTTGTTTTGATTCCTTAAATTTTAAATTATAAGTTAGAGCATAAAGGAGGATGACATATGTTTTCCAATTACTTATTGACACGTGGCACATTCGCCCCAGACATCGCCTTTATCGAACCATTATAATTAGTGGTTAATTGCCTCTCCTTCATTGGTCCGTAGAAAGGTTCAACTTGATTATGTCTATTTAACGTGCTAAATCTCTTCAACCATATTATATATGTGTGTATATATATATATATATATCTCTCTGTGTGTGTGTGTGTGTGTTACCATTGTGATAAATCCCCTTCATTCCTCCTTGCTATATTATAAAGAACTTTAACTACCTTGTTAGGATTAAAGAGAGAGAGAATTGACTTATCAACTTCGTTCAAAAATATTTTTTTTCAACTTTATCCATATTTTAATAGCATAATGAGACATTAAAATTAAATTTCGAATCTCTTATATAAATGTAGAATTTGACTAATGATATTGTTTTGCTTCTTATACAATATTTGATGATAAACATTGATAGTAGCCATCTTTATGTATACATATAATTGCATGTCCAACATTGACCTAATTAAGTTTAACTAGACTTCAAAGGCAAGTTACATTCACTCACACTTGGCAAGTCTGCAAGATAACTAAGTGGCTTCATAATTAACCACCATACATGATGTTCATCTAAAAGTAAATAAGAATCATTAAAGCCTACTCACAAATTTCAACCCCATTATTCACATCTACTGTTTCAAAGCCTTCAGATTGGTCAAAATGATTTATTTATACTATATATATGAACAAAGATGAAAAGCAAAAGAAAGATTAAAGATGTTCTTCATAAATCTAGAAGGTACCCACTAAAATGGAGGCTTTAAACTAGGATTGTTTTCTAACCACATGTAATTTTCTATTGGAAGTAATTCTTTTCGAAACATTGTTAAATATTAAATGTGGGCATATTTTTCAACTGGAGTTCAAATATTAAACTGTCATGTTTTCCATGGTTAGCCGCTTTCTTTAAATTCAACCACTGTTGATCTAAATGACGTTTTAAATGAGAGAGAGCATAAAATACCCCATCTATACAATAGTTATGGGGAAAAATTAACAAGTGAGCATTAATTACCCGTCAAATGACTTTTATTATGGATATATTTTTTTAAAAAAAGTGATTTATACCATAAATCAGATCGAATCATATTTTTTTTTGAGTATCAATCTGACCTAATTTGACAATTTCATTCAAGTCAATATGATCATTTACACACACACAATATTATCAAAAAGCAAAAGGGAGATTATTAAAGATGGATGTTTTCCTATAAATGTAGAAGGCACCCACTAAAATGGACAAGGCTGACAGATTTGAGCTTTAACTAAGGTGGGTTCACAGTAATGAGAGAGATCAACACAAACCATGAGAGCATTTTATCATAAGCAACAACGTGAATGGATGAAATCCAAGAATTAATGGAAAGTACACAGATAGCTCATTGCCATTGTCCCCTCTTCACCCATCCTCTTCCTATTCCCTTTTCGTACGGACCCCTTCCTTTTTCTTGATTAGCTCAGTCACTAACCCCTGCTCTCTCTCTCTCTCTCTCTCTCTACTTTTCTATCTATCTATCTATCTATTTACATGCCTCTCACCTTATTCAAAGTTTCAAAACCCCACCTCCCTTTATTATTAACTTTCATTTCTATTTATTCTCCATAAGAACTTATTAGGTGATTAGTTTCTTCTAGCTAGGGTTTTTCAGTAGGGTTGATTTAAAAGGATTCTTGTAAATGAGTTTATAGATTTTCTATATCATTGCAATATATCAGTCAAACTCAAAATATATGTTTTCAGTCCTATAGCTTCTGAATTTTTTGTCCGGTTCAAGATATAGGGCACTATGTAATGTTTACGGCTTTTTTTCCCCAATGTAATCTTACACTTTTCTCGTTTATTGCTGGTTTGAATTTAGAATTTAAATTGCATAGCGCTATTTATCTTGTTTTAATCCCAATATAACACTTGACTCTTGTCATTCATTGCATTGGAGGACAAAACCGAAAAGATAGATATTTTTCTTAAAATTAAAGATATAAACCACCATTTCTGAAGAAAAATAAAGTAGTTACATATATCTTATATTCAGGGTTCGTTTTAGCCATCCTAATTAAAGCAGTAAGCAAGTAGCTTTTATTTTAAAGTAACTTTTTCTGGTTTTTGAATTTTCGTTCAACATTTTAATATATTACTTAAAATAAGTTTTTGTTAAACTGATTTTTTTTAAAAAATTTACCAAAATATAAATAGCTTTACACGAATTAACTTTTACCTCAATTCTATTCTACAAAGGTCAATTAAATTAAAACAAAAGTCATTCCTGCTAACGTTAATCAAAACAAGCCCTTGTAATAACATGAATACAGGTGCACTTCGCTTGGCATGTGATTATACTTTATTGAACATCATGAGGGTAAAAACCTGAGGATCTTTCTTAACCTGAATTCTGGTTCTTGTAGAGAGAGAAAGAGCAGAGGAGAGAGAGATGGAAGCTGTTTTCTAGGGGGCACTTTCTCGGTCGCACGCATGTCTGCTTTTGTCCCCATTCCTTCCAAATGAGCTTTTCAACTTCATCTTTTTGTGAGAGAGAGATATATATTTATATATGTATGTATGTATTTATTTTTCTGCGTTTAGTTTGAAAGTTTCCATATTATTTTCTTTTTGGTTGTTTGAAAAGAATGAAACCCTGTTCAAACCATTGATGACAGCTGCAGAAGCACCACCAAGAAGAGAAAATGCGGTTTGTGAGTGGAGATTATTATGATGACATCAGTCCCACCCTGTCATGACGTACAGTGCCCTCTCTCTCTAGATCACCATCCATCCCCCCTCTCTCTCTTCACAACATTCTTTAGTGCTTAATGAATGGAGCTATGGCTTCTGCACTTATTTTTCTCTTTACACTCACAACACAATCAACTCATGAAGTTTGCCTTTTCTCATGAGTGCTTCCTTTGAATTCATCTCATATGTGTGTGTGTATTCATTATATTTCACGTACGTAATCTATTATTCATCATACATACATACATACATACATACATACATACATACATACATACATACATACATACATACATACATACATACATACATACATACATACATACATACATACTGGAGCTCGAGATAAAGAGTATTATATAATAGCTAACATAATCATTGTATTTCTCGTAAAATTTCATTTTCCTCTGTCATGCATGCATATGATTATTAACTAGCGTGGTTTCACTACTACTTTCATAATTTAATCAAAATATTCAAATATGTTTTATACATATATAGCCTATTACAGCGATAACAAGCTGTTTGGTATATATTATTGTTATGTTTTTAGACGTTTAGAAACGTTTTCAAATACATCTTATGTTTAATTGATATAAATACTTGGGAGAATGATAAACAAAAGAACTTAAAAATTGCAAAATCTCAAATCAGGTAGTTCCCATAAAATGAGTAGTGAATTGCCTATCAAAGTAATCAATACCTTATCAAGAGTAGGACACAAGCCTGATTTAAAATCTTATAATTTCTATATATTCGTTTTTTGTTATTCTCCCGAAATACTTTTTTTGAATTTTTAACCTTTTGTTCTATTGAATTTTATAAGAAAATCAATAAAATTAAATTTCTATATCAATTTTATAAATTAAAAAGGTGATATCAATCCTCTGAAGAAAAACTGATGACTCATATTAATAGTTTTTTCCTTATCTATATTAACCATCTCTTGAAAAAAAATCTCACTTCTTAAAAGTTGAGTTTTGCAATATAATTTTCACGTTCTCTCGAATTTACTTTTTTGTTTTTTAAAAAGAAGAAAGAAACTCTCATATCTCCCAATTGACAAGGGGGAAATAAAGATTAAAGTGAAAGCTGTTACCCAACGCCTTGTAACCTAGTATGACATGATATTTCCCAAACGGGAGGTCACATGTTCGATCCCGCCATTGTAACCTTAAACCGTTAGTGCCTACCCTTTTAAATAAAAAAAAGTGAGAGCCGTTCGATAATTTTTAGATATGCAGGTGTGATGATATCCTACCATATTTGTTTATTTATTTGGCTAATTTTGTTTAATTTTTATTATTTCGTCCCTATAGCTACCAAATGATGATTAGGGGTGATTGTTTGAAACTAATAAAAGATATTTTAAAAACAATTAAAATAAGAGTGTAAATAATCACACATGTAGACATGCATGTATATTTATGATTATGTCTTGCTACATGTGATTCTATCAATTATTTCTTTTAATTTCAATAGAAAGTACATTCTTTTTCTCACTAATAAAATGATTATGCATGTACACATGTATATTAATGTAGTCACTAATATAAACGCAAGACAAGTAATGATGAGCTTTTACTATTATTTTATTTTTTTCTTTTTTACCCCTAAAAACAAGGTGCCATAAATCATTAGGAAAAAAAAGTTTAGTAAGTAATAATTATACTCAAATATATCTGTATTAATTATAACAAGCTATGAACTCGTGGTAGTTGGAAAAAAAAGCTATGGACTTGTGGTGTTAAAAAGAGTAGTCCCCTTATTTATATAATAATAATTAGTGTGAGTCTTGTATATAAATATATAATATTATTATATGGGGTTTGAGAAATTAATTAGTTTCACTATTTAAAACTCATAATTAATATATAACTTGTTAGATTTTTATATTATTTTATATATGTTTAGAACATAATAGTTGCAACAAAATTCTGATGGCTCTTCAGACCCATGCTTAGTTTTTTTATAATATATTTGGTTACTTTATTGGCTTATTGAGCATGACAAAAAAAATGATTGACATTGCATGCCTTGGACTTAATCTATCTTATCTTTATTTATTTTTAAAGTTGCATCATTTTGCACATAAAATTAACATTTTGTTCAGGCGCACAGACTAAGGAAAAAAAAAGTAACTTATACGATTCTATCAATTAAAATTACTTATAATATTTTTATTTTGCTATAAAACTTCCCAATTTAATCTCCGTGTATAGTTTTTTCAATATGTACTCATTACGTTATAATCCAAAAGAAAAGGATATATTATAATATTTTACTTAAAAAAATCAATGACAATGATATATAAAAAATTATCTGTCATAATTTTCTTAAATAAGCAGTTTAGTAACAGCTTCTAATTAATAAAGCAGATAATCGATTGCAATTAAAATCGTGCATTATGGTGGTTCCTGGGTGTGAAACAGTTGGACTCTCTAATGGTAATAGTGAGAGGTAGAAAATTAATCCATTGATAATTAATATTATACTATCAGACAAGTTAATTAATTTAGATTGATAAGGCACACCTAATAATATGTCATGCTGACAGCAAGAGGCACCTTCTCATTCCAAGGTGGTGACTGGTAAGAATAAAAAGTGGGTTCATATATATATGTATATATATAAATGTGTGTGTGTGTATGTGAATTAGTGTAATCTGGTTGTTCGTATTCTTCTGTGTTTGGCAATAGAGACGACAGAGATATTAGAGAATCAGGGATAGTTATGTGGCCCTATAAGCCAAATATTTTTATATATATAATCAACAGAGACTCACCAAGAGATGGATAAAAGGGAAAGGCCAAACATGCACCAAAATTAATAGTATAAATATGGTTGTGAGTGTTCTGGAAAAAAAAAACGTTGTGCCTGCACTGCACAAGTTGTTAAATAAAAATATGTATTCCACTGATTTGTTAAACAATACTGCACTTAAACTCAGTGCACAAGGGTTGGTGTGTAGTGTGTGTCTGTGTGGGTGGTATAAGCATTTTGCAATGTTTGAGGAGTTAAACATGCATTCTATATTGTGAAGCATTAAAGATCCTATGTGTTTCGTAGTGTTTGTATTAGATTGCTGACTCTTATTTTAAATCATGCATGAATACATTAAATCTCTTCTAATGTCATTTTTTATACATTAAAGTTCATGACTCATCAAAGTTGGAGTATGCTTCTAGGCTTAAAAGCACTATATTTTATCTTATGATATTGTGCTTGTTTGGAAATTCTTTATTTCCAACGGTGTATACAAATTAAGACAAAACCATCTCGAAATCCTTAAATTTTTCTTGAATTTCGTAAATTCTTTTCAGAATCTGTAAACTTCTTTCTCTTAACGGATTCATTATAGATTATGATACATCTCCTTACCAACTAGATTAATTTTTGTTAGTTATAAAGTTTCCCCATTGACGAGAGTAGTTGAATTGAGTTAAAGAAACTTGGTATCCTTAGTGTCAATGAAAAAAAATTGAGGAGTATATAACTAGTATGGGGATGTTAGGAAAATGAGTTAAATCGATTATTTGTAATGAATAGGTATTGGTTCCTTAAAATGCCTACTTTAATAACATGGATTAGAGCTATTATTATATGTAAACTCCATTAGATATAGATAATTTAGGAAAAAAAATTATAGATTTAGGAGACATAGTGAATTAATGTCTTGTATCTATGATTAAAGTAAACTTCTTATCTAACTTTTATATTGAGAAGGTTGTACATACATACATGATATAAAAGCTAACACTATTTGAACTCAACACCACTTAAATTTGGGTTAGTTAGTTGTATTATATAGCAAATAGTTTAAGAAAAAAGGGGTTGTCTAGATCAGGCTGAACCAGCCACTCCGTTGTGCGTTGGATTGGCCAAAACTAGGCCCATTTGGATGCAAATCTTTTTAGATCGCACTTGTTTAGTTTGTTTTTGTGACGGGCTACTCCGCCAACCGACTTTTTTAATTTAAAAAAATTAAAATTGATTTATAAAAAATATATGGATAATTTCTGATTATAATGCAAACATAATTAATATTGAACATTTGTTAAACATTTGATTGGTTTATATTTAGTTTGAATTCAATTTTATAAAGTGTACTATATATTTGTAAGTTATTATATTTAAAATTTGAATTAGATATTTTATGTTTAAGTTGTAGTGTTTTTTATAAATTAAATTTATGAAAAAGAACATTTTGTTTTGGGTATTACCAAAAATAAAAAATATATTTCAAGTTCAAGTTGAAAAAATATTATGGGTAAAAAATATAAAAAAGTTGGCAAGCTGTCCATATGTATGCAGGTATTTGAGCTCGCTCCGCCACGGGCCAGACCAGTGTGGGCTGACCTACTTTACCAGTTGTCCGAAGTGTGTCTTTTGGACTATCGGGTACGATAATGTAAAATTTTAGATGGTCGGTTTTGTGCACTTCCATTTATATATATACAAGGCATAATGTATTTTTCATTGAACTGAATAGCAGACGTGCTCCCTTCAATGGATGGGATATAGCTGCCAACACAATGCTAAGATGATCCAATAATTATATATATGCCAAAACTGGTACAAAGTGCTGGCTAACTGGCTTCTTGTTTCTAATTTCTGCGCATATTGGATTTGCATTTGCAGGCTTCAGCCTTTTTATTTATGCCCATTTTTGCCTCGTAAAAAAGCTGATCTGATTAATAAAGAGTCCCCAGAAGTCGTTTTCATCCCCCCCCCCCCAAAAAAAGAATTCAGACCAATGAGTCTGATCAAATGTGAGAGCCCTCTATATAAATTTTGTCAAATTGTTCAAATTGGATCAAAGTATTAGTTTATTAGAAGGATGGTGTTTAGAGAGCACAGGTTTTCCCACTAATTTTTAATATTGGTTGATTCCAAATGTGCATAGAGGGATTATACCGCAATATTTATGAATGAACAAGGTTCATTGAATCATTTTAACCTCTGGCTAATTGATTAAACTAGCTCATCTTTCTACACTCACCTAATTATGATTAACCATATTCATTGCACAGGACAACTGAATTTAATATTAGTCACCAAGCTGGTACTCTTTTTTTCCAAGGCTACCTAACTGAGTTAGATTCAAACATTTGTTAAACCCAAAGGGGTATATTTCTCTTAAAAATGTTTTTTACATTCATACATATTAAAATCAATACCTCAGGCTTAAACAATTAACACCCCTTGTACCAGGATCAATGCATGTTGATCATAAGGTGATACTCTTGGCAATTGCATAAATATTCATGGCTTTTATAGTTTTGATCCACTAGCCATCCTGATGCAGTAAGAATCAAACGGCATCAATCATAATCTTCAAAAAGTATCATATCAGATAAATAGTCCAATACTGTTATTATCTTTGGATAATTAAAAATGTATCTCAAGTTTTTGTCCTTCTATCAGTTGTGCAACATGCCTATACAGCGCAAGCGAAGAAACTGGATACAATGTAGTAAACAGCACTCAAAGTTGTTGACAGCATAAAAGGGGATACCAGTTTAGCGTTGCTGGAATTCATTTCTTAACAGATTTTTGGTGCCAAAAAGGCAATTGGTGCTGCTAAATTATATAGTATAACTGTCAAACAATTGCAGGCGGCTGATCTCGGTTATTTGACTAAACAGGGCCTCCCCTAGACAATAACTAATAATCACTACAAAAATAATGCCTCGAATGAACTAAAGCTCATTTGTTTGAATGGTAAGAACCCACAGAAACTAGGGTAGTTATGTGTTTTACTTGCACCCAAAAATTTTGCCAACTCAGCATGATCACTAAACTAGTGTGGTTGCCAGCTTAAAAATCCTAGTGTGGTTTTGGCACATAGCCGTCAACAGAAAAATTCCGTGTGGCTGCAGGAAGAGCTAAACGCACCCCATCAAGTTCCGGTTTAGCAATCACTTGACAACCCAGACGTGATCTGCAAGATAACTCAGAAAATTAGACTTGGTATAATTTGAAAAATTAGTGTTCAATCCCTGATAGGTGTAAAACAAAGAACCCACGTTTCAGTTAGTCCAAAAGCAAGATCCAACATGTCATTTTCTTCATCAGTGGGGTCTTCTAATTTATTATAGTACTCTACATCCTGCATAAAGTTAAATAATTGGACTCTTGTAAATGGCAAGCAGAAACTCGGGACAACAGCAAAATTATCATTAAAATCACTATTTAATATTTATCATCCCATGATGTACCATCACTATAACATGGCATGTTGAACAGGCAAGTGAACCCTCACAAGCCCCTGCAACAACATTGAGTAGTATATTAACTTCTTTAATCATAAAATAAGCTAAATAAAACGATAACTTGTCAATTCAAAGATTCGCACAGAAGAGAGGGGTTTGAAATGGATATAGTATGATAAAAGACCCTCATCTTAATTAAAATCAAGTACATGAGAAGGATTAGCTATCCATCACCGGGTGTGGCCACCCGAAAATGGGCCTGGTGACACGTAAAAAAAAAATTCAACATAACCAAATATAAAGAGAGCAGTAACAAGAAACAAACTTCATGACGGAAATAAAACATTTATTTCAGGGATCTAGAAACCAAACTTCAAAAGAGAGCACTAGAAGGAGATAAAGTTTCAAAGTGGAAGAATGTCACAATGATAGTAGAATTTATTGCCTTCAAGTTCAATGTCATTTTCATGAGCAGCTTCTAGCATAGACATTCCAATAGGGACTTTAACTTGCTTCTCATCACCATCCTTATCAACGAAAGTTACAGATATCCTGCATAGAATTGCATCAGAGTAAGGGGCAGAAGGATAATTGTGCAACTGTGACATGTTTCAATAGGATTGAATAAGATAAAGCCATTTTGTATTGAACAAAATGCGTTGTTATTTGGTGTAAATGGCCGAAGAGGAGCACCTGGATTTTGAGAGAAATTTTTACGCTTACCTTTTTCATTAGAAAAAGTGTTTTTCTCCATTTTTTTATGATGGCAACTGACGACTACTTTTAAGTGGAACCTATTTTGAATATGAAGAGTGATTGCATGCTTTGGTTGGTTAATGTCTTATCTTGCTTATTCCAGTCTCAATCTGCTATTGAAATCTAATCTTTTTCTTCTTTTATCCCAACAGAACAAAAGTGCAGTTTTCCTCTCAAGTATGAAGATAATTGGACCTTGATCTACAACATTGAGTACATTCTTTCCTTCATTTCAAACAATGGTTAAGTCAGATGGCCTCTTATTCTTCATCAAAACACATGTTCAATTGGGAAGTCACAGTACCAGAGATTCAGCTAACCCAAGGGCAGATAATAAGCAATAAAGACAAAGAATGTATGCTCGAATGTTTCACAAGAGTATACTCTACACAGCAGCTTTTCCAGAAGATACAAGTAAACATAAACAATAAAAGATAGTGTATTTAATGCATCAATGCCATAATACACCACACTAAAATTTGGATTGAAGTTTATTTACAAGAGAACATGATCTTCCTGTTCACTACATCTCAAAATAAAGCTTACGTTTTCTGTTCACTCCCTTCCTCAGATGTATTATTGGTGGCCATAGTTGAAAAGTACTGAGGCTTTTGAAACATGCCTCCCAGGCCCAATTTAGTAGATGACCACTGTTCAAACAAAAAGAAAAGTCAAACATTTAAAAGTATAGCCATTGCTTTAAAATAGAAATAACCGTGTGAAGTGATTTCTTCAATAATAATCAGATATAGAAGCATATGCGCACAAAACCAAACCATCAATTTCATGAATGATCACATAATTCTATATGATTAAACTCAGTTTCAGAATTACACTCTCCCAATAAAAATTAGCAAAGTTTTAGCTGCCTGGACTAATCCCTCCATCCACATTTATTGTTCCCGTTATCAGGTTGGGGAAACACCCAAAACTTGAAGAAAAAATTTAGGGTTACTCGGATTCCTTCCATTATCATTCACATCTACACCATCAAACGGGCTGCCAATACAACAAAATGCTAGGTTCATAAGCATTTTCAATTCTATTAGACTCGGGAATGGCTTCTCAATGTCTCCTATTTTGAGTTTAAACAGAAACTAGATCAGCTTTTTGCATGATGGAGGGTTGGCTACTTCCCATGTTACCACATTAAAGTCCCAGACAACATTTATGAAAACAGGTGATCTGTTCAGTTCCACCAATTGATAATCTCAAAAGTTCCATTCTTTATCATTTAATATTTACAAAACGAATGCTTAAACATAGCGTCCAGAAGAGTGTATTGAAAAATTTAAAATTCTAAGTTCCGAGCATCACTGATCCATTCAAAAATAACTAACCAGATGAGGCAAATCCTGCCCATTAGTCCTTTGAGTATATGCAGCTCTATAATTGGATATAGACTTTCCTGCCAAGGAATATGAAACAAAGAAGAAATAATGAGTTGAACTATCGATTCAATGCAATTATAGCTTCTCACCGTGCATCTAATGAAAAGCAATAGCTGAAGCGAACTAAAGGAGCTAACAAAAACAAAAGGAAAAAAATAGCCAAGACAATTTTATTTGCCCCTTCGAACAGAAAAACATAGATACGTACCTCTGGACAACTCCTTGACCATCCAAGCTCCCACTCTGGCTAGCCTTGAGTTTAACATGGTAGGGATTAGGAAGCTCAGTGGACCGTAATTTGTGTGAATTTATACGAAAATGATCTCCAGAGAAATTTGAAACTGAGGCGAAGCTGGAGCTGAAACTGCGGCACGCCTCCGGTGAACGAAGGTATAATAAGAGAATTTGTGTGATAGCTGGAGGCTGCGGATGGCGGTGACCTTCAGGTATCGAGCGGCTTCTGAGATTCTTACACATCTTCCCTTCACGAGTCCGATTTTCGGTCTCAAGCATGGATCCGACTCGACCCGGTTCCAAATCTGTGTTTTATTTTGGCATCAAAATGTAAATACAGGACACTTAATTCATTTATGGAAATGAAAAAGTGACAATAAACTCACTTAATATTAAATTAAAATATTTTTCCACTTAAAATGTATAATAATTAGAAAAATTGCAAATAGATATTAATTGCAGGAACAAAACTGAAAATTAAGCATTAATTACCTATAAGTGATTTTTATCAGCTATTTTTTCAGAACTGATTTATATTGTGAATTGATGGAGTAAATTTTCTTTTGTTAAGCACATTTATCCTCTTATTTAAGGCAATTTTATTTTAAGTGCAAATGAACATTAAATGTAGATACCTCTTTTAATAAGGATTCAAATTTTTATTTGTCAAGTTACGAGGGATTAACTCATTTAATCCCGTTGGTATTTATATAATTTAATTAATATATAAAATATCTTTTCATACGACTATTTGCAAGGTATAGGAAACCGGACCGGGGACTTAACCGGATAAGACAGTGGGTTAAGGGTCAGTGTGTCAGACCGGAGTTAAACCGGGGGTCAAACCAGTGAGAAATAAAAAAATTTAAAAATAAATTTCACATATAGATATAATGGATATAGTCATACAGTCTAAAATTAAAAATTCTAAACATCACTTTTTTAATAATACATATAACTCTTGTCAACAATGAGGTAACTTGCTTCAGTAAACTTCTGACAATGACATTTAAATTAAAGGTTAGGTGGTGTAGAGGTGTGTGAATAAGCTTACGACCATGACATTTGAATAGAGTCCCAACTTTTTGCTTTTTTCCTCCAACACACTTGCTACCCCCTTCCTAACCTATTTTTCAAATCAACCCTTCTTAGCTTCTAATCAATTTCTTTTTGATCATCTCTCTCCCACGCTCTCTCTCAGTTACTTCTCCTGTTGCCAAATCTCTCTATCTTTGGTCTAAGAGTGAGGTCCGTCTCCGGCCGACAGCAAGGTAGTGACACCTTAAAGATCAGCCCTCGTTGAACTTTATCTTTGTTTTGGTCATCTCTTTTTCTTCCGCACTTTCTCTCGGAGCTCTCATCCACAACACTAATTCCGAGCCACGATAAGCCCTTCTATCCAGATTGTAGCTGCCTCCATCGGATCGTATACAACATCACACGCTCCCAGGACTCATGCTACTTCAATATTTCCCCCCTCACCGCTTCTCTCTTCACGCCTGCTCTTTATGACTGGGAAAAAAAACTCGACTGACTCACCCAACTCGGCGAGTCGCCAGAGTTGACCATGAGTTAGTCCGAGTTTCTCCGATTTGGCCTAACCCGGGGTCATGACACAACCCGGAGCGGATTTGAGGCTGAATCGCCGGTTTCCGGCTTGATTCTACCGGTCCGATCCGGGTTCGCACACCTTGACTATCTGATTATATAAGTTAGAGGTAGCACGGGACTTTTATGCATTCACACTCATACGAAGTAAAAATCAAATAGAAGATATTAGCACATGTAAACAAAAGACCATATAAGCAAAACAAGAGTTGCTGCCAACACGAATTGATCGTCCTACAAAGATTTTGATCATTTAAATATGTGATTTTAAATTTGAAAATGCGTAAACGTACAAAAATTGTTGGAAAATCAGTCTCATTTGAATCAATATATATCAAATAAGGTGGTCACAGAGAGAAAAATGAACCAATAGTTGCTAAATTAAAATTTGACATATTGTTAGTGTGCCTGCTTGAGAATCCGTTAGAAAAGTGATTTTACACAAGTCGAAGTAAGCATGTGAGAAGAGATTTTTTTACTTATGTGTAGCGTGGGAAAAAAATGAAAAATAAGTGTTCTCAAATAGGTTGAGTATTTATTTTATAAACTCAATGATATTATTTTTGGATCCGAAAAATTCAATCAATTAAAATACACGATTTACCTAGCTAGAAAACTGATTGATTGGTATAACCCATCAACTCAAGTTTGATTTTAATAGGACGAGAAACGCAGCATTAGTATAATTATAAGCCTCTTACTTCTTCTTGTTTTTTTTTTTTGAGTGGAAAGGAAATATAGTCATAAGAAATTTATGTACAAACATGTCTAAAATAATTATTTACTATTATGCAATTATTTTTATTTTTTGTTTAAAAATACTCAGACTTATTTTTTTGATTAGAATATCAATTTAGTCATAAAGTAAACAAACCACTCAGACCAAATTGATGCTTATGGTTTCTGTTAAATCTTTTATGAACAATTTCTTAAAACCATGGAGAAAAAAGTACCTTTTCTTAAAAAAATGATTTCACATACATTGTTCTCTGGAGTTTATTTTTCTCGGAAACTCACCTCATCGAGTAATAATGTTTGAAGCACTACCAAACAATTTGAATCTTTGTTGCATCACAAACAATTAACATCTTCCGCTCCACTCAACTAATAATAGAATATATTGATTTTGAATTTTTTATAAAATATTTTTTAATCACATGTATCTTTTTATCGGAGACAATCTATTCAAAGTACTATCGGATATTAAATGTGAACATATCTTTCAATAGGGATTCGAACCTTAGTTCATCATGTTGTGAGGGACTATCACATTCCGTTAACCCAACTCTGGTTAGTTTTTATATAATACTTCATCTTGTCATTAATATAAGAGCTAGTTAATTTTTGGAGAGATTAAGAAAGCGAATTTAGCGATATATTTATCATTTTTTTTAAAATTAATTTGTATGACTTATAAATTGATATATAATGCAATGATACGTGCAATCATTTCAGATGTATACTTCAATAATCTAACATCCTCAAAAAAGTCAATCCACGTAGCATTGATTTTAAATTTAATAACTTGTCTTCGCCAAAGAGATCGACTTAATTGTAGATTTGTTTCTTCCCCTCCTTTTTTGTTGGGGGAAGTTGAGGTCATATTTAAGCCGTAGTTCGCACACAGTTATTTCATTCTTGCACTACCAAGCCATTGAGTAGCCTCACTCCATAAGGAGAAGAACACAATTTCAAATGCTGAGAAACACATTCATTGGAGGGTTGAAAATTTTTATACTCTAAATCTTGAACTCGAAAAGAATTAGTTTCAAATCTAAAGTAATTATTGGACACTTTGATAACTTACCAACAAAAAATGCTCTTATATTAATTAGTCGCAGAAGACTATTTTAGATTTCCTTTTTCGCAAAAAAAAAAAAATGTTGATGATACATCAAAGGGTGTCAAGGAACAAAGCTGTTGACCCAAAAAAAAAAGTTAAGGAACAGAGAGCTGGTTTGCGTCTAGGGATGCAAATCATTTACAATTTCACAAATATTCTAATACTGTTATTTCTAACAGCTCTTACCATCATCTAATAACGAGGCCCATAAATCTATTCGTTTCTTTTCCTTTTTCCTTGTCTGGGGGGAGATTGACCGCTGCTGCACACAGTTTTTGCTTGGAATAATGGAAAAGAACTGCATAGAAGCAGCCATAATAGAGTCATAGAGAAAAACAACACAGAAGATGTCAATATATGGAAATTTTAAGCTGCATTTGAATCAAGTGACTGCCAAGCTACGTTCTTATAAGAATAATCACCACAAATTTATAGGCTCAGAGAGGCAAGTTTCTGCTATAAAAGGCATTCCTCTATCATAGTGTTGGGCATAGGAAGCCACACAAAGAAAACAATTCCATTAGATATATATTTGCTGATCAAACTACTTGGGCAATAATGGTATTCAAAAAGTCATCAGTCTCAATCTTTCTTCTGCTTCATCTTGTTAGCACTAGCAAATAGCTCCAATGCAGGAAGCGTAGCAATCTACTGGTCAGAACAGCAACGAGGTCACGTTGACCAAGGCTTGCGCCACCGGCAACTATGAGTACCTGATTCTGGCCTTCTTGCCAACTTTTGGGAATGGCCAAACCCCAATGATAAACCTAGTTGCCCATTGCAATCCCTATGCTAATGGCTGCACCAGCTTGATATCAAATCATGTCAAGCCAAAGGCATCAAGGTGTTGCTGTCTTTAGGAGGAGGTGCCGGTAGCTACTCACTTGCATCCGTCCAAGATGCACAGCATGTAGCCAGTTACATTTTGGGACAACTTCCTGGGAGGACGGCCCTCTTCACGTCCGCTGGGGCCTGCGGTCCTCGATGGCATTGACTTCGACATCGAGGGAGTGTCAAACCAACATTGGGGTGACCTTGCCAGGTTCCTTTAAAGGCTATGGCAATCAGAGGAGGAAAAAAGTTTACATAACTGCAGCACGTTAATGCCGATTCCCTGATGCTTGGATAGGAAATGCCCTTAAGACATGTCTTTTTGATTATGTTTGGGTCCAATTCTACAACAACCCTCCATGTCAATATAGTTCAGGAATCACCAATTTTGATGATGCATGGAAGCGTAGACATCAGATATCCCGGCTAACAAGATATTCCTGGGTCTACCAGCTTCTCCTAAGGCTGCAGGAACTGGATTCATTCTTGCAACTGATATTACTTCCACTGTGCTGCCAAAAATTAAGACTTCAGCAAAATATGGAAGTATTATGCTGTGGTCCAGGTATTATGATGCCCAGAGGGGACATAGCAACTCCATCAAAAGCCATGTCTAAAATCTTATGCACGTCATTAATGTACTAGCCTATAGGCTATATGTTGTGTATTCATTTATAAATGTGTGTGTGTGTGTGTAATATGTTGCTGCTTTTAGCTTAATTTTCTTGAAAAAGATGAAGGGGGTTAAACTTTCGATATTGTGAAATTGCTACATGGTTTACAAAATGCCAATAAAAAAGCTAGAGTGAACGAACTCAAACACTCAAGGAGGGAGATGACGAGAACAACGAGAGTACGAGAGAGACGACGACGACGATCGACCAGGCGGACCAGGGGCGGTGGCGACTGGAGGAGGAGAGGCGACAAGGGGCAAGAACGCGCGAAGAGGCAGCTACAGAGGAATAAAGGGTTTTAATTTTTTTTGGGTCATAAAAGGTTTTAATTTGGGAAAATCGCAGCTAAACCTTACGGAAGGTAAAAAATATAAAAAAGTTCCTCAAATTTGGCACTCTTACTCTTAAGACCTCATTAAATATGATATTCATATGTAATTATTGTTGTGCCCTTAATGAGATAATACATATCAAACATGATCATCACCTTCAATTTCCATTAACAACCATTTCCACCCATGATACAAATTGAAATAAAGAGTAAGGTGAGTCCAATGACTATCGAACGCAACAGAAATTTAGGATATAAGAACAAGAATATGCAGAAGTTAATCAGCAGAGAACCATGATTCAATCATCAAAATAAGATGATTCCGAAGCATTTTTAGTTGTTTTTGTTGTTGTTCTAATTTGATGAGTTTTTGCCAAAGTTCTTTTTCAGAAATTAGACAATTCGATTAGAATTTAAACCTAAAAGGGGAAAAAAAATAAGAATTTGCCAAATCTTTCTGGGTCAATGTGCCGGATTTACGGGCTAAGTCAGTTTCTGGTGGCCCACAATGTGATCCAATCCACTGGATTATAATTGTTGTTGGACGCAATAAAAACAAGCAAGTTTAAGCAACTTAATTACTAATATAGTCATAGCTAGCCGCCCGGGGGCTGGTCCGACTGGTTGTCCAGGGGAAGGCAAGGCGCCGTGTACCCGTCAGGTCTTGAGCTCGAACCCTGGGAAGTTCCGGCACACTCCGGGGAAATCCCGGATTAGTCTGGGTCCGAAAGGATCCAGGATACCGGGGGATGAAATGCCCTCTCATCACTCAAAAAATAGTCATAGCTAGCCCCTTATAATGTGAAGAAAAATATTCGAATTTTCATTAAAAGATGTGTCTAACTTCCCATGTTTAGTATCTAACAGTAGTTTGAGATTAGATGACCATCAACAAGAAAATACATATGCTTACAAAAACAAAAGAACTTACTACCTATGCTAGGTAGGATCTTATTAAATGAATTAGTTTCTTACAATGTTGTGAATCAATATTCGAGTCTCCTGTAAGAAAATGTCAACTTAATTAAACTAATAGTAGATATCTGAATTATATTGTCACTATTTTTGGCAAAATGGTAACTTTCTTTTTTTGAAAAAAGAATGTAGTTTTATAATATTTTACAAACAATATTCCTTTTTTCAGAAAATTATAAAATAAAATTGCAATGTTTTGCTTACCCTTGTCAAATAGTTCATATATTGCTTTGCCCATAAAAAATAATGGATTGCATATTCCCCACCCATTTCATTTATTTTGCAATTCACCCAAAACCAGCCTGGTTCTTTCCTTACACCCAATCATAACTCTTTTTTTTTTTTATGCTTCTTAAAAAATTTCTTTCTCTAGAAATGACAATGAAGAAAGTGACAAGTGACAATTTAGGGTCTATTCAAGAGATTAATAATAAGCATAATCATACTTAATATTCCCTCCAAGTTTGAAAACTGACATCATGTCCTAAAATTCTTTTTCTTTATTTCTAAGAAACCCTCATTGGGAAACATGCCCTGCCTCCTCTCTCTCTCTCTCTCTCTGATTACAATAATTTTCTTCACTCTCTTCATTATAAAACATACCATTAAAAGGTGCCCTAAAGCTCTAGCGTTTCACATGAAAAAGGTCCGATTCACAGTTTCATAATCACCCAAAAACAGCACATTAATTGAACTCGATCTAATTCCCTCCCTCTCAAGAGAGTCCTATCGATAAAATCCTCCCAGCTTGCAGTAACTCGATCCATTATATCTCGTCTCATCAGATTCAACATACTATCAATCTCATTAATTAGTGTTTCTTTCAATTCCCATATGCTTCCTTCTGCTTCTTCTTCTTTGTCTTCACCTTCTTCCTCTCCACCATGGCCTTCAAATTCTCTCAAATGCTTCTCTTCGTTCTTCTGTGGTTATCCATAATACTGTTTCTGTTTCATCAGTACCATTACCATTTCAAGGCCAAGATCTACAAGAATAAGCACATCATGCAGCAGGCTAGTGATCCTTCGTCATCAACCTCTCATCATTTTCATTATGATCAGAAGAAGAAGAAACGTTCGATGAGCAGAAAAGTTCTGGCAAGAACCAAGTTTGACTTCTCTCCTTTCTTCAAGAATCATCATCAGCCACCAGACCCATCAGACACACAGATTGGTCCTCGTTATGGTGTGGAAAAGCGTCGTGTCCCAACTGGTCCAAACCCATTACACCATTGATACGGGGTTAGTGAAACATATAAGCATCCATATAATTATTATCTTCCTTCTCTTCCTCCTTCTTTTTTGATCTCCTTATATATATATATATATATAGGCATATATTGACTTTGTCATATTGTGTACGTTTTTTTCCAGCAGCTCGTGAGTACATGTATTATAATTAAGTTAATATGTTTGAGTTACATGAAAAAGAGAACAGCAGTACTGAATATTTTTCAGGTTTTGGTCTATCTGGGCATTTTTAATCTATGGCTTTTTTGTTAATTGTCAGTGTATAATAATGATTCATGAGATTAAGGGAAATTAAAATTACGATATGATATGGTCTGATTTTTTTTTTTTTTTTGGGTTTTTGGTGAGCGATCATGAAGAAACATGAGTTGCTGAGACGGCACGGCACATATATTGGAAAGAAGATTTCTGGTTGAAGCATAATAATGATACATATATTAATGAAGTTCAGTTAGTTAAAAAAGGTCTAACAGCATACACAAACATTTTTATTTTCCCTTCATTTTTTAATTTGATTTTTTTTTTTGGGAAAAGCATAGTTTTCCTTTGAAGATGAACAATGCCCAATATGATATGGCATGGCACATGACCATGGCCATATAATCTATGGTTGAAGAGAATATTAACATGTTTTTACCTATTACTTTTTTTTATTTATTTGTTCATTCATTAGTAGTATTATTATTTTCAATTTGGTCATCATTAATCACCAAACCCATAATTTCTCACCCTTCTTCATAGCTGGTTAATTTGTCCTTCTTTTTACCTATAGAATTGCTCATAAATCTTTAATTAAATCCTACTACCTTTTCCACTTTAAAATTATCAATTTTATCCTCAGATAAAAACATGCGGCATACATATAATATGATTTTTTTTGTTATAAGTATCTCTGTTTTATTTTGTAATAATGAGTTTTATTTTGACGTTAATGAGAAACATTATTTCTTTAATTTTGTACATAAAGGTCGAATTAATCCATATGTTAATTTGTTTGAAAGTGGAAAAAAGTCATATAAACCTCTCCTGTGATTTGTATATAATTTTGTTCTGCAAGCTTTTCTTCCTTTCAGTTATATGAAAAAGAATTACGGAATTTATAAAACTCCCTAGCTCCTAATCACTTGAACTATGGCCTCATGCATGCTTGTGCATATTTAGTGGTTTTGAGCGTGTTAATTAATGAACATGCAGACCAAAAATCTAAAAATGTGTATTTATTACTTGATCATTCAAGTGTGTACTCTCTCTGTGTTTTTTTATTTTAGTCAGTCGATTATATATATATATATATATATATAGTCTAGTATGCAATAAGATATGATAACCATCTAGATACTATCTACTCATCTAATACTTAATATAACAACCACTTTAATGAAAGTAATAATTCTTGTATTAAGGAGTATACGAGTAAATATATTATAGTCCCGGTCTAGCTGGTATGTATCTAATTATATCAAGAATACAATAATATCATAATAGAGACTAAGTCTAACTTGATCGGAAGACTTTCACTACCAGAATAATGCCATTTAGCAATGGAAAAATCCATCTCTAAATGGCTATTTTACATTAGAAAATTTTCATTTAGCGACGAAAAATATTAGCGACCCTCATTTTAGCAACGGAAAATAACCATTTAGCGACGAATTTTCCGTTGCTAAATGGCATTTTTCTATCGTATTTGGAGTTAGACGCTTAGTTTTATGTGTATAACAAAAGGTCTATATGAGTTGAATCACAATTCATTAGGTTCAGGATTTTAACTTCAAACTCAGCGAGAGTTTACATATTGTATACCAATAAGGTATTCATATGAATAATGAGATTTGAACTAATAAAATTTTATGAATGATTAGCCTTAGTTTCAGCACTTTAACACTCTTGTTCTTCATTATGATGAGATTTCATGCCATTATGACAGCGTATCATCAATAATTGTTCGTATATTTTAAAACTATAGTTACTTGTGACCAAATTATTAAAAAAATAAAATTCAAATAATTTGATGAGAAGACAAAAGCGATCAATTTTTAATTTTATTTGGCCCTAACGAAAGTTCCATGTAATTAAATAATGATCACTTATAAATATTATCCGATAAATTTTCATGTATGAGTGAGTGCAAATGACAGAATGAAACAAATTTTTAAGTGATGAATGTAATCAACTTTTTTAAGTGATGACGTATTTATTTAATTATATATGGATTTATAAAAGGGAAAGGAAATGATTAAAGGATTCAAAGGTGGCTAGGAGCTAATGATATCATGATTAGCCCACCACCATCATTTCACAATTGAATTTGTAGATCGCTTCTAGTTTGGTTTGTTGTTGGGTACATATACATGTCTTGCTTCACACACATTTAATTAGTTAAATATGAATTATTAAAAATCATTTTTATATCTAAGTATATATATGAAATGTTTGCGATAGAACCAATAAAGAAATAATCAGTAGATCCTTCTGTTAATAAAATATAGGGCAAGACGACACTTTCAATTCTATAACTTATAAAAATTTATTTTGATTCTTAATTTTATAAAATATTTGTTTCATCCTCTATCTTTGTATGTG
>JANTPZ010000872.1:0-10681 GCA_025593235.1 Vachellia pachyceras | reverse complement strand
TTTTTTTATAAATATATCAATACACATAAGTATAAATATATACAAATACATATATATATTTTTATTTATAAAAAATTTTTAACAAACAAATATATGCTTAACTATATATTTACGAATATATGCATTAAATCATGTAATAGCAAAAGTAATAAATTTGTTAATATTAATCTAACCATTTAATCAACAACTATTTAGTCAAAATATCAATATATCAAAAATCATATTTTTTTTAAATATAACTAAATTCGTAAAAATATTATAGGTATAAAAATAAATAAATATAACATCAGAAATCATATTTATAAAAATATATTTACAATTTTATGGTCTTCTACAAATAAAACTTAAACTGGAAGAAAATATAAATCCCAAAATATTCTCTAATTAACATAATATTACTACCATTAGAAAGAGAAAAATATTTAGAACAACTTTTGAGAAGGAAGTTTAATGAAAATAAGTCGTTCTACTTACCTAAATACTCCCAGAAGTAGAGCCTTAGACTGAAAAGCACCCTTATTTCCTCTCTCCAATGCCCTCTCTCTCTCTTTCCTCCCACTTCCTCACGCTGGTGCTCTCCTCTCACTGGACGTGTGTGGTGTTTGTGAGTTTTGAGTGATTGATGTGGGGATGGGGTATTTATAATACCCCTCACACCCTTCGCGGCAGCAAGCTCAGAAACATTTTCTCTGTTATTTTTTCTTTCTTGCCTGCTACACGCAAGCCTGCAACCTCTCTTTTTTTTTCGTTTGAAAGTTGTTACAGGAAGAAGCCTTTGACTTCTCTTTCCTTTTTCTTTTCATTTTCCTTACACCCCAAAAAAATGACAGGGACGTGACAACTCTCCCCCACATAAATAGGAATTTTGCCCTCAAAATTTCGCTCTAAAGGGGAGGAAAACTCCCAAAACACAACATATCACCAAGATTTCATCCACAAAGACAATCACAAGCAAAAATTCATCATATAAAAACTAGCAGAACGCAACACCATATGCATGAAAACATTAACATGGCACACTAACATACCTATCCCAAAAAGGAAAATCACGCTGCATAAAAAAATGGGAATTTTGCTCTGCTTGATAAGTCAATATTTTCCCTTAGCTCAACATTCTTTGGCTCAATGACATAAGATGGGTCTGGGTGATACTTCTTCAATTGGGATACATGAAACACGTTGTGCACCCTCGATAGGGACGGCGGTAAGGCGATTCGATAAGCAACCGGTCCGATTCTCTCCAAAATCTTGTACGGACCAATGAACCGGGGAGTTAATTTCTTCGCTCTAATAGATCTGCCAATACCAGTCACTGGTGAAACCTTAAGAAACACGTGGTCAACCATTTTAAATTCCAAAGGTTTGCGTCGCCTATCCACATAACTCTTCTGTCTGCTCTGCGCTGTCAACAACTTTTGACGGATCAACTCTATCTTTCTCGTTGTCTCATCAACCAAATCGGGTCCAATCACTGTCCTCTCACTCAATTCTTTCCAGCACAAAGGTGATATGCACTTTCGACCATATAACGCCTCAAAAGGAGCCATCTGAATGCTCGAATGGTAGCTGTTGTTGTAGGCGAACTCTGCTAAAGTTAAGTGACGATCCCAATTACAAGAAAGCTCAATAGCGCAAGCCCTCAGCATATCCTCGAAAGTCTGAATTGTCCTCTCCGTCTGACCGTCTGTATGCGGGTAATAAGCCGTGCTGTACTTTAACTTAGTTCCCATAGCCTTTTGTAGAGACTTCCAGAAGTCTGTCGTGAACCTTGGATCTCGGTCTGAGATGATACTCTCGAGCACACCATGCAAACGGACGATCTCCTTAATGTACAACTCAGCCAATCTCTGTAGGGAATAGTCCGCTCTGATCGGCAAAAAGTGAGCCGATTTAGTCAATTGATCAACAATCACCCAAATAGCATCACAACCGTTTCAGGCTGGCGGCAAACCCATGATGAAATCCATAGAAATGCTATCCCATTTCCATTTCGGGATATCCAAACTTTTGGAGTAACCCAGCAGGTCTCTGATGTTCAATCTTGACCTTCTGACATGTCAAACATCTCAATACAAAATCAGTCACATCCCTCTTCATGTTTGGCCACTAATATTGCTGCTTTAAGTCATTATACATCTTGGTAATTCCAGGATGTATAGTATATCTACTCCGATGGGATTCTTCTAAAATAGTCTTCTTAATCTCTTCATTATTAGGAACACAAATCCTTTTCTTATATCTTAAGATATCTGCATCCCCTACTTCATAATCTTGAACATCCCTTTGCTCTAACTCCTCTCGAATTTGCCTTAACCGATCATCTTTCATCTAAGCATCCCTGAGACTTCGGTAAAAACTGTAATCACCAAGTACCGAATTTAATGTAACAATTCTTTGATCCGGAAACACCTGAAAGTCCCTTAGTCTTTCCAAATAGTAATGCTCATTCAAGCTCATGCAAAAAAAACATGAATCAATTTCCGACTTAATGCATCTGCTACAACGTTAGCCTTACCAGGATGGTACTTTATCTCAAAATCATAATCCTTCAAAAACTCTATCCACCTACGCTGCATGTTATTCAACTCTTTCTGATCAACAAAGTACTTTAAACTCTTGTGATCACTCAAAACTTCAAATTGAGCTACGTACTGGTAATGTCTCCAAATCTTCAATGCAAACACTACAGCGGCGAGTTTCAAGTCATGAGTCGGGTAGTTCTCTTCATGAGGTCTCAACTGCATTGAGGCATATGCAACAACCTTGCCTTCTTGCATCAATACACAACCCAAACCCTTGAGAGAAGCATCTGCATACACCGTATCGAACGATGGGGATCATGAAGGGAAAGCACAGGAGCTGTAATCAACTTTTCCTTCAACTCTTGAAAAGTAGCTTCACACCTAATTCTGGCAATATCTCCTGATTCTCCTCCTATGCGCATGAGCCATCAACCTCCATCATCACTTGGTTGGTTGCAGGGTCACGTGAGGCTAACGTGCCTCCGTCGTGGCTTAGAAAATGCTTATAGGGATACTGTGTGTTTGAGAACTCCGTTGGGAGAAAGGAGTTCACGGATTTTAAGATGGTTTTTATGGATTTCAAAATGATTTTTACGAATTTTAAGATAATTTTATCTCGACTTGCGTGTTTTATTTTAGGAACGAAGTTCCCCAAACAAGCACATTTTCATATTATCCACCGGCAAGATGTTTTCAAAAAAAACTATCATACTATAGTTTCTCACTTTTATTAATGACTCCGTTTGACAAAATTTTTCATGAATCCAAAAACACGTTTAACAGCTAATTATGACTTACGTAAAATTACTTTTTTTTCAAATGATCCCAATAGCTACAAAGTTATTTATTCCGTGTGGTGATGTACTACTAGTTATGACTTATTTTGTGATATTAATAAAATATTTATTCATGTACACGTGGTTCCCCATAAGCAATAGAATTGTTGGGAGGGAAATCGTTAGATATTTTTTTTAATATATCGTGTTATTTCATATTTTTTTTCAATAAAAAGACTATAAACATAAAGAGAATAAATGATTTCATACGACTTGTGTCAGACTATGGTTGATTCATGGGAAATTTACTGTTAAGTTTTAAATAAGGGATTTATTTATTAAATGGTTCCAAATTTTAAAATATTTGAAAAATGGTCCCATTGACAACACAAGGTGTTGTCAATACAGCACATGGTATTGTCAGGGGTTGTCAAGTGACAACACCATGCGCTGCATTGACAAAATGGGACCATTTTTTAAATATTTTAAAATTTGAGACCATTTGTTAAATATCTTCTCTATGTGGGATCAAACAGTAAATCTCCCTTGATTATTGAAGATAGGTGTTGGCATTTGATTGGTCAGTAGAGCTGATATCACAGGTCATGACTGATTCCGTTAACCAGTTTTTTTTTGTGTTTTTTGTCGTCATCATTTTTTTACTATAGAGTCAAATCAACATCATGTTGATAATGCATTAATTCGTAGTTAAATTTAGTCATTTCTTTTTAATTCCGCTAGCTTTTAATAGATAGGGTTGATTTAACAAATTTAAATAGTAATATTATAATTAAATATCAATAAAATAAATTTAAATTTTAATTATTTAATATACTCTTTTTTATTTTTTTAAAATTTAATCATATTTTGTTAATACTTAACTGTAGAATCACTGTTTTAATTTGTTAAATAAGCACTTTTCATTAAAAGAATTAAAAGTGCAATTTTCAAATTTAATGGATTAATCAAAATCTGGTGTAAATTTAATGAATTAAAAATATACTTTAGTCTATTCATTTAAATTTAAAAATTAATTTATATTTAAAAGAACCTATGGAAATTATTTGAATATAATTAGGTTGAACCGCACATTGATGTATTGATGCCCTGGCTGAAGGTAGTGTTGGTAATGCGGGTTGGGCCTGCCGAACCCGCTTTTTATTTTTTTAAAAAATATATATTTTATGTATTTTTTTACATTTTTTCATCCCAATATTTTTTTACAAAGAAAAAAAATAATATTAAACTCTATTTTTAGGAAATTATTGAGCATATATTCATAGAATTTGAAAGAGAATAGCATAAATATGCAATCTTATAAAAAAACTAGGTATAAAAAGGAAAAAAGAATTTATTTTTTATTTTTTTAAAAAAAATAAAAAGTTGGTGGGCTGCCTGCTGGGACTTTCCAGCCCCCACCTGGAGGGGTGGTGGCGGGCTGGCCCGCCCAACCAGCCAACCTGAACGGGCCAGCCCGCAACCTGCGGGCCAGCCCGCTTTACCGGCACTAACTGAAGGGTTGTGTGGTCAAATTTAATTGTATCTGATACATCACATCTGTACTTAATATAGCAATCGATTGATTTTTTTAAGAGATTAAATAAACGAATTAACCAATTCATTTATCATTTTTCTCAAACTAATTTACTTAATATATAAATTGATATATAATCTAATGATACACATAAATATTTTATAATATTATACCCGATCCTAAAACAAAGGGTTGTTTAGAACCGCTTTAGAACAGCCACCACTAAAACACGTTTTTAAGTGCGTAAACCTTTTTGTCTTTTTTAATTTAAAAATTAAAAGGAACACATATTAAATATAACTTTAAATTTTAAATCTTAATTAATTAACTAATTGTGGGCCAAATGAATACTCTCCCTCCAAATTTCCAACAATCAGCTTGTTTTAATTTATTACTAACATTGATTGAAACAAATAATTGAAGTGGCAAGCTATCTGCTTGGCAGGCTAAAAAGCGACAATTATTTATTCACAAAAAAATAAAAATAAACTAAAAGAAAAGGAAAAGCTATCTGCTTGTTTCATTTTATCTAAACACTCACTGTTTATAGATGCCATTGGAGATCCGTCTCCAATCTCATCTAGATTTTATTTAAATACTTATATTTGTATTTAAAAATTTAGATTTTGAATAAGTTATTTTCTTATTAAATTACACACTTTCTTATAATAAATTTTCTCTTTTCTTTTTATTTTTCTTTTCCCTTTCCTATTTACCTTTTGTCTCGTACTTTGTAAAAATCAATAACTTCCTAAATACAGTTACCTTTTCAAAATTTAGGTTTTGCCTCATATCCCGTAAAAGCTATTATCTTAAAATTTATTCTTCAAAACTTAAATCTTACTTCGAATCCATAAAAACCATTCTACCCTGAATTCCCAAACGAACATTTAACCTTTTATCAGTTATCATAGGCGCCATTTTATTTCTATGCATGCATAAAGTGAATATAAGGACCATATCATTCATCAAACTTAGTACTTTTTTTAATAAGTAGTCAAATCTATTATAATTATCTAAAAAGGGGCCTTCATTACATTCTAATGACCACATTATCTTATCCATACAGCTTCAACTTATAACTGTGTTTATTTAGATTAGCTATAAAAATTATTTCTTTTAAGTATGATTTATGATTCACAAAGTAAATATATAAAAAGAATTTTGCCTTTATTTGAATAAACGTGATTTCTTAATATTAATATAAATAACGTCTTTTTGTTAAAAAAATTTACTTTGTTTTAGCCTCTGATGAAGAAAAGAAAGTGAGAAGCAATGTAGCAAAACACCCAAATCTTGAAATCACTAAATTATTTTGAATTGATTAAGAATTTGTTAAATTTAAACGATCAAGTAAAATTTAGATATTTCAAGTAGATTGAAAATGAATATTAATATTCCCTTTGAGTGGATTAGAGTGGAAGTTGATCAACATAAAAAAAAATTGCTATTCAATACAGTGACTCATTCAGTAGGACTAGGAGCAATCATTCCCTATATGAATAATGCCTAAATATAACCTGAAAATTCCTATGAATAGTCAAGCCAGTGTCTTTAATCATATCTTTGAATGGGTGGTTCTCATCACTTCCCCGAATCATAGTCAAAGTAATGGGCCTCTAAACCATCCATGTGTCATGGAGTGTTTTAATAGGACACTGTCTTCGTCCTTCATCGTACAATCGATTTATCTAAAATATAAATAAAATTATCAAAATTTAAATAGAAATATAAAAAGATTATCTATTCCTTTCTTCTTCAGGTTGTGAAAACTGAGAAGTCGGAAGCCACTTGGAGGGTGCCCCAAAAATCAACATCAAGTAGACCCGACGACTTGACACTTACGACTGACTTCATCAAAAGTCGCAAAACACAAAACAAACCGCAACCGAATTCATCCGCGTTTCACTTCCTTCCTTCTCTTCCCTCTACTGTCTCTATTTCTCTCTCTTCCCAATAAAAACTTCTTCTTTCCTTTTAGTAAGCGAAACCCAACCCAAACTCTCTCTTCTCTCTTCCTTCCTGTTAGACAAATCCAGACGCTTCTTCTTTCTCAACCAATTTAACTATTTACGACTCCCATTCTTCTCCATTCCCCCATTTTTTTTTAAATTTGTTTTACACCACCCCTTCAGTTTTTCCCGTGACTATTCGTTACTTTACCCCACCCCCTTCGTTATATACGCACACTCTACGGTCTTCCTCTTTTTTGGTCAACACGAGTCTCTCTGTTTCTTCTCACATGGCTTCTATTTCCCAAGGCCTTGTTCTGACCACCGCTATGCTTGTCTCCAGCACCGTTCTCTATCTCGGATTCCTCCGGCAGAAGACTTTCCTTCTTCCCCATCTTCCCGGCGATCCTAATTCAAATTCCCAACATCAAAACAAGGAAGCTAAAGCTCTCCGTTCTTGCTTATACTCAGGTTACTTTCCTTTTATTAACTTTCCTCGTTTTTTAATTTTTCCGTTTTCTGCTTCTGATCGACAAAGTTTTGTTTTTTGCTCATTTTTCTTGGTGGGTTTTTGCAGAGGAAAAGAAAAGGGAAAGCAAGACGACGAGGAAGAAGAAGAGGGTGAAATTCGCAGATAATGTGAAGCAAGAAACTGAAGGCGAAACCAGGAAGAAGGATCAAGGAGGGAAACAGAGGAAGCAAAACAGAGCATCGAGCAGCTGCAGATACGAAACCCCAGAAATCCTAGGAATGCCGGAGAATCGAATCGCTTTGTACAACGGAATTCTGAGAGATCGAGTGCACAGGCTTGGATACTCCTGCTGATGAGGTCGTCGTCGTCAGCGTTCAGTTCTGTGATTATCGTGGAGATCGAGGTGAGAGAACATGCAGCAAACAGGAAGAGACGAAGAAGACGAGTCGTGGCGTTTTCTTGGGTTCCGTTTGATTGGGAATTAATTAATTGTCAGTATTTTTCTGTTTGTAAAGAGAGGGGGAAAGGGGAAATGAAAAATCTGAGAATTTATGTGGCTGTAAATGCATAATAGATGGAAGAAGAGGGGGAGCTTGGTCCAACTCAATGTGGATTTTCTTTGATGGGCAGAGTTTTGTATCTCTTTCTATCCGGGCTTCTAATTACTTCTCTGTTCCTTCACAACATTGACACCAATTTTATCCTCTTCCAATCAACATCATCTTTACAGCTACATCAACCTATTAAATATAAACCATTTAAATTTAATTTATATGGCTTATATATGATTTTTTATTTTTACTTTTATTAAAAATTTATTTTAGTGGATATAAAATCTAAAATAAATTAATATCTTTATTATTATATTTTAAATAATAATTTCTAATAAAAATTGTTAGTTTTAAAAAAAAATCAAATCTAGATCGTTTAGAATCAAATTTAGACGGTTCAGATTTAATGAATTAAGAGAACTCAATATTTTGATGAACATTCTAACAAGATCTTACATGACTTGCCTCTTTTTGCCCCTTTTAATATTATGCTCCCTAATCTCTCAATTAAAAAAAATTTGAAGTTACATGTAATCAATAGTTTTTTATGGTCAAAAAAATAGTTTTTTTGTCAGTGCTATAATCAATGGCAGCTTCTTTTTTATTACTGTTCGCAAAAATATTTTTGTTCCATTTACATTTTGCAAAATTAAAATTTGGATAAAATTAGTACAGTATGGTGTGATCTATGTTTGAAGAAATTTAAGTAAAAAAAACGGTTTGAATATTTATTTAGTGTTCATTAAGATGTATTTTTAGATTTATCTTGGTTTATGAGAAAAAATTTATTAGACCACAATGTTAATCCAAAAATATGTTTTAGGCGCAAATTGATTTTTGGGCTTTTAAGTTTGTTTGTGGGGGGATCTTTTGATGCTATAAAAGCCAATCTAGTATTAATTTGAAGTAATACAAATTAATTAAATTAATTTTTTTTGTCAAAAAATTAATTAAATTAGTTATTTGTAGATTTTTACTTAAAATGTGTCTCATGATAATTTTTTTTAAAACTACAAATGTTATTTTGGCCAAAAAAAACCAAACCTTCTTCATCCTTTATACCTTCTTTGGCGCTGTGTTTTGCTTGATTTGTTTTGGGAACTTCGTTCCTCAAACGGTACATGCAAGTCAAGACAAAATCATCTCAAAATTCGTAAAAACCATTTTGAAATCTGTAAAACCATCTAAAAATCCGTAAACACGTTTCTTCCTACGGAGTTCCCAAATATACACTAAACATTTTGGAACGGAACTGTATGATAAAGTAGAAAACGTAACATTGAAGAAGAAGAAGAATAGAGATTTTATCATCTCTTATTATTTTAAAACTTTTTCATTTCTGTAAATTTAATATACATGCCAAATAAATCAAATCAATATTTCGTTTTCCCCCTTCCGTACACATTTTAGAAGTCAAATTCTGCCCACATTAACCATTTGAATTTCCATATTCTCATTTTATAAAAAAATTCTTCTACCGCACAATATGGTTTTCAAGAGATAATCCATATTGTAATGATTTTTTTTATAACAAGGCAAGATCATATCAATAAATTGAGTACGGAATTAAGCTGAACACAAGATTTGATATACGAGTTAGTTTGTTTATAATTAATGATTAAGGAATAGTAAAAAATTTGTGGTTTTATTTTATATATCTTCTGGTCCCATAGGAATTAAATAATTAATTTGCATAGTTAAAAATTGGTTAAATAAATTATTCATTAAAATGTGTTAGTTTTTTCTAGAATGCCTCATTTCATTTTCATTGGAAATTATCTTTATGGAAATTTTCTTAATTAGTAAAACCAACAAAATGGATTGATGCAATATATTTAGAATCAAAGTAATCAATTTAATTAGCTCCCATGTTAAGGGTCCTGAAGAAGTATAATAAATCAAAACTATTACTCTATTCGATTATAAATATATGAGCTAGTTTATAGGTTTATTTTAATTCAAAATTCAAATCCACATTTTATTTTACCTTTTAAATTTATAAATTTTTTCTTTCCAAACTATTCCGATTGGTTACACACACACACATATATATATATTAAAATTTATTCTTATTAACAAGGAAAATGATTAAATAGGTTATTTTAGAAAACTCCGCTGCTGCATTTTCCTATACTCCATTTACAATTTCACACACAAAAAATATTCTTAGACAAACCTCCTTAACCCGCAAGAATCGTGAAGGCATTCACATGAGGGAAGAAAGGAAATAAAGGGTGTGTTTGGTAATGATTATGGAGAGCTCAAACGCAGGTTCAACAGTATATTTTTGTAAAACAAGATAATCTCCTTCAATATTTATCTCGATTTACATAAAAATACTTCTCTACCGCGTCCCTAAACTGACCCAAAGACATGAACCTAAGAAGCAAAATCGATCACACAAAAACCTTATCAGGGAACCTGAAAGTACTCTGAAACTTTAAAGTTCTAAGAGATTGATAGGAGCAGCCCAGCTGATCTGAGTTTGACCAACCCAACTGTGTCTGAAGCCAACCTCAGTACCCAACATTCATTTTGATTTCCCACCACTAACCTCTCCCATCAAGTACAGATATTTCATGCTTCACTTTCCCATCTTCACATGACTGAGTTTACCTGTTCCACAATTCCTCTCTCAATCCATATTGGTTCTTTTTTCAATTGCAGGGTTATTAAGCTATTGAATGCTCTGTGTGGGGATATGATGAATTGAAATGTCTAAAAATATCTACCAACATTTAAGATTTGTGTGGACCCCACTTTCCGAAGTTACTAGATTTATGTATGTTCATGTGTTCTTCTCCAATTGGCTGTAAGATTACACCTAAGGCTGTTCCCAGTACCTACCTCCTTGCTTATATAGCTGACAGAGAT
>JANTPZ010000871.1:0-38227 GCA_025593235.1 Vachellia pachyceras | reverse complement strand
CTTACTTTCCTCTTTCTTACTTTTTCTCTCTTTCTCTTTCTTACTTTCCTCTTTCATACCCACTTTTTCTTACTTTTTTACCTCGAAATCTGTAAAAACTATAACTTTCCAAACATAAATCACATTTCAAAATCTAGATTTTACCTCAGAATCTGTGAAACCTAAGTTTCAAATCTAACATCCAAACCAACCTACCATGCCTTTGAATATAAAAGGTGGTTGCAGCAATTCTAGACAGAGGCAAAAGGTCAAGACTTCTTGATCGATGACTTGCAAGTTGCAATTAGTGAATGACAGCTACAACTCAAGAAGGTCAATACTGATTCCGAGAGGCATTTGCTTTAGTCATAGGAATAATAAGTACTTCAAGTCTATAAATGAGATTGACACGCATCATTTTGCTTTATATCTCAATTTGTCCAGCCTAGCAAGCGTCTTTGTGAATCTTGGTACAGTATATTACAAGTCTTGTTTACAGAATGATTAAATCGATAAAAATGAAAATAATGTAATCTTATATAACTTAAAATCATAATTGGCATCAACCTCATCATCTGAAATAAAATGATATTGTCGCACTATTGCCATATTCTTAATCTTTTTAGGCTTTTTCTTCCCTAATAAGAAAGTAAAATGGAGATTCATGATCAGTAGGACCCAGGCAGGATAAAACACCATTTTTTTGGAGATTGTGCCATTATATTTTGCAAAAATGGTATTACTTTTAAACATAAGAAGCAAATCATTAATGGATAATTAATTCGCAAAGATAATAAAAAATAATTTAGTTAGTTATTTATAAAGAATGTTTTATATTTTTAAAGTACCTTTTTTAATTATTTGTGTCAGAAATTACAATTGAGTGGAAACTATCTTAACATGTATAAGCAACAATAGTATGTATAATTTAGATAAAAAATTACAAATTTAAGAGATAAAGTAAATTAAAATGTCATATTTAGGACTAACATAAACTTTGCAAGCACTAACATAAACTTTCTAACTAGCTCATACATTTAGTAGAATTGAAGGGAGTGGATGTAATAATCCAGAGGATCAATGGAGAGAGATCTAAAAGTTTGAAGATCATACCAGTGAAATGTTCAGACTCAATTGGAAATGAACTATATAGACAAGTGTATGTAACTCTCTCTCTCTCTCTCTCTCACACACACCCCCCTCGTAGGAAACAAAAGATTCAAGCTGCAATATTGATGACCATGAACAGATGTCCCAGAAATACGGATGCTGATTTTCATCTAGCCCTTGTGTCGATTAGCGGTGGAGCAGTCTTCTAACGTATTTCTCTAGCTATCTCTGGCTTCACACAAACAGGTCCTAGCTAGGTTTACCTAGCCAGCTAGGTTGTAGCTGATTTCAATAAATATGATCATGTACTCGTTCTTTACGTCCACAAGTGCAGAAGATCAGAGATATCTATGCCTATATATATATATATATATATATAGAACATGAGATGAACTGTGAGAAGTCTGAGATGAAATTGACGTACGAGTAATTTTGTTATTCATGATACCTGCCGCCGGCCCCCCGGGGGGGTCTAGCTAGGCCTTCTGCCTAAAATCAAAGCCGGAGAAACCAAATGAATGGAGACGAAAAATAGAACAACACATAAACGCTCATCAGATTGATGATTGATGATCCACACTCTTTCACAATATATGTATATATATTTGACATCAGAATACTGAATTTTCAAAGACCAGCTATGTATATATATGCAGTGAAATATACAAGAGTGATATTGATTCGGCTCATCTTCTTCGACACATGTATACACACAGACACACGATTATGTCACAGATCAAAGACGAGCCGAACCAACATCGCTCTTGTCTAGTTCTGCAGAATCGAGACTTCTCTAAGGCTTCCCCTTCCTTTTCAGTAGTTGGAGGCAGATAATGTGTGAGGCACTTTTCCTGTGACGGGACACTCATGGGGCTTGTACTGGTTTGATTTCGAAGATAAGAATTATATATATATGCAAGGAAGCACACAAGAGTGATATTGATTCGGCTCGTCTTATACAAGCTCCTCATGACGATGTTAAGGAAAGAAAAGATGAGCCGAGCCAATACCACGCCATGTCTACTTTTGCAGAATCTATATATCTATCTCTTGTGTTAAGGGTTAAGACACTAAGACAAAAGCTTCAATTGATTTGAGCAAAAACTGACAACCCCCCTCCCTATATATACACAACTGACCAATGGCTCTCCAATTAATTTATATACACATGTAACCCACTATGACTTCACTGTAGAGACTATAATTATAAAGCATCTAGAACATTTATGGTGACATGTAGATTCACAAAGCTAAAAATCCACTATCATGGGAAGGACTAATTATTCTCTTAGTTTAAGTAGAGTTTTTGTTAGGATATGTCCAACTGTTTCCAAATCAATTCAAGTTTACTTACACTTTGACGTCTGTTGCCTTCAGGTTTCACTTGCAATTTGTAACAATTGATACTAGAATCAGGTTTCACTTCGGTTTTGTAATGACTGCGTTTTGAAGCCCATGTTTTGCATTGGCATTTGAAGTAAAAAAATGGGATTAATCTAGTCGTAGGACTTGTGTGTGTCACACTGTTTAAAGCCAAAAAATGAGTCTAGCCCTATTTCATCATCGGACTTTGTGTTTTTGGTGTATTCAATATAGAAAGCTAATGAACAAGAGATTGCAAGACATCCAAGTATAAATGCACTTGAATTGGTATGGCAAGCTTCACAGATAAAGTTCAACTTACAGTAAGATACATATAAAAAAAGTGCAAGGACCCTTAATTTAAGTGTTTTAAGTTATGACGTTCTCTCTGCTCTTCATCTCACATTTGTTCTCTCCCTTGCGTTACGGCTTTTAGGCCATATGAAGTTCTTTGAAAGTCATGTGCCACCAATGTAAATATGTGATGATTTGAGACTGCCTACGTCATGGCGATTCCCGTGGTCCAACAGCTGTATCATCATGGAGCTCTGATGGTGGAAACAGTATAAAGCAAAGAGAGGTTAAAAGCTAAAACAAAACCATTTAAGTGTTATAAGTCACTGAATCGATCTTATATTAATGTAGTTGCTCTTTCAAGCAAGCAGGAGTTGTGTATTGTTTTGGATCCGGTTTGATTAGATATATAGTTAATTATTTTACCGTCAGTAATTAAGATATACTAGTAATCAAGGAGCTCGAGGAATCTTACCGGGTAGATTTGACTATTGTAAATAACGTTTTCTAAATCTTTACTTGCTTGGGACCATTCAGGTCTGGTCAGATTATCATGCGAATTTTACTCCCAAGGAATAGTAGAAGTTTTGGTAAAAAATCTGACAGTGTATGTAGACTGATGATGTTTGATACCTTTTTGTTCTTTCTAGGCGATTAGGTCCATCAAAAGGATTTAACGCCATGTTTAGTATAAATGAAATTATTTTAGTGTACAATTTTTACTGCTATCGTTTAGTCCTGTGTGTGTGTGAGGATTTCAGATTGAATGAGTCAACCTGAATCAAACTAGATTGACTAAAAAAACAAAATGAAAAACTATGTTCAATCCAATTAATGATTTGATTCGCCTTGATTCATTCATTAATTAAAAATCAACCACCCGATGGGGTTTCCTTTCCCTCTTTCTTTTGGATGTGAAAGAATGCATTGAGCTACCACTATTGTTGATCTAATAGAAGAAACTTTAACCACTTGAACATTTAATTTTAACTTTAAATTTGTGCGAATACATAAAATACCAAGGCTACTTTCAGTTGGGTCCAACAATGTTAAAATATGATAAGTCTGCTATAATAATAAAAAAGTTTTTGCCACCATGTTCTTGAGGCTTATTTTCATGAAATCTTGCAATAATGTTAATCAAAATCTAACTATATCTACTGTATATATTTTTAAATTTAGCCTTTACACAATATTAAAGGATTTTGTTTTTGTGTTTTTGCATCTATACCTTTTATATTTTAATCTTATTCACTTTGATTAAAAATAAAACACATCACGTGCGTTGAATTTTGGGGGACTCAACCTTAGATTGTCGGCAACATTAGGAGAGAGAAAAATTATATTCTTAAAAGATAAATATATAAATCTCTTATTTAGATTTAATTTATCCCAAACACAAACATAGGAAACATGAGGGAGAAAGCAATGTATTAAAAAATGACAAAATCTAGAGACACGCATGAGTAAAGTATAGCCATACATAGCCAAATCCCTTCTTATTTGGCAAATATTCGATTATGAAAGGTCTTGGTCGTTGCCAGAAATCATAGACGATCTTTCTAAAGCACAAATTTTAAAATTTTAAAGAATCTCTTTCCGGAAGGGGACTCACATAGACACACCTGTGTGTTTATATATATAACGAACTCGTTTGAAATTAAAATACGGTAGAAAAGTGTTTTTTCGTAAATCGAGATAAATATGTAAAAAAAATTTTGTCTCAACTTGTGTTGAACGTTTATGCAAACGGGCCTGTATATATGTTTGTGTGTATATAAATCCATATATCTTTTTCTTATATGTTATCTCCATATTTGAACACTATTTGATATAGATAGTCTCTTCAAACCATTTCATTAACATTATTTTAAGAAATCAAAGGCCTTGTTAGATTCTCTCAACATGCGTGCACTACATACAATTAAGCATGTGGAGTTCCTTCATTGCGTTCGGTTTATTATTCTTAAAGAATCTCTCCACAAATAATTTATCTTCCACCATCAACCTTGTCGTTCCAGTAAGCTTCTAAACCTACAGCTAAAAGAAATTAATGTTGGGTTAAAGTATATTTTCTTCCTGAAAATTTTCTCGCCTAAGAGTAATTTCAGAAAAAACAATTTTATCTTAAAAATATAAAATCATAGCAATATTACTCTAATTTTGTCCACGTTCGCAAGACAGAGACTTCATTCAATATATTTACGAAGACTCCGCGATTGGCCTCCTGCTTCTTGCTCAAAGGTCCCCAACACCTCCCTCTCTCTCTCAGATCTGGTCAATCTCTTAACCCCACACGGAAACCTCAAACCAGCATTTTTTTTATACCATGAACTTGGTGCACATCATCATCTCTGAACAATAATGATGATAACGAATTATATATATATAACAAAGTTTTGGATTGAGATTAATGAATGGAATAAGCGTGTAGGTTTGGGTTGGTTGATTGTTACGTACCAAGACAACAACATCTCTGCCGACGAGTGCTAAAATGTCGGCACATGAGACTACGCTGGGGCATTGAGCTTCAACGGCTTGCTTTGATTTAACGACGATGTCAAAGCCATCTCTAGCCAGCGACCGATTAATCTGAACATCCTTCTCGGCATCCCCATTTGGCGATGCGATTAACACCGAAGCATCACATCCCAGCACAAAAAAGCATGCATCGATAACTCAACAGAGGCTCCTTTTGTTATTATTTGAACAATAGTTCTGTGTTGCAGATCTATAAGCAGGAACGATCCAACTCAGCATCCTCCTTATCTTGCTCCGTCCGCGGAGGTGAAGAAGCCGAATGAGTCCATGTCGTCGACGAGTTCCGAGGGAGAAGTTGCAGGACGGGAGAGGTTAAAAAGGCACATAGTCGAGGTGGCGGGGAAGGCGAGGATTCCAGATAAATGGGGGCAGAGGCAGGTGATGAAGGACTGGATCGAGTTTTCTAAGTTTGATGCACTCCTGGGTTCTCACCGAGGTGGGGGTGGGGGGGGGCCTTGCAAGAGAAAGAGAGAGGAGAGGTGGTTTGAAAGAAGGGAGAAAAAGAAAAGGATGGGGAAGAGAGACTTTTTTGGAGTGCCGCCTGGACTACGCATGGAGTGCAAAGTCAATTAGCAGTTAAATTTAACATTAGTTAAACATTAGGCCAGCATTGCTATGGATTTAAACAGGGCAACATTACTTCTACAAAAATTTTCAGAGTAAAATTGATTTTTCACAAATACTTTTAAAATAAAAATGTATCTTAACACAATTCATGTTGGCGGGAAAAAGACAGAAATGTTGAGGCTCTTATATATCTAAAATGATTTTAGTTTAGGCTGTAACAGTAAACCCAATTATAATATATCGCCACAGCTTCTAAATATAAAATTCAGTTTACAGTGTAATTTTACATTATAAATTAGATTTTTTTGACATTATTAGGTGTGTTGGTTCTTTTTTTTTTTGTGCCAAAGCAAGAGAGCATCATATTGCAATCAAAACGAAAATATAAAATAAGAACCTGTCCAAGCAACCAAACTATAGAAAACACACAAGATTTAGTCCAAAATAAGCAACAGAAAAAACAAGCAAGTAGAAGATTAACAATCACTACTAGAAAATTCCATATTAGTGAGGAAAATTAGCGACGACTTTAATATTCCTCTCTAAATAGCTTAATTAGCGAGGAATTTAGCGAGGACTATAAAATTCCTCTATAATTTTCAAATTAACGAGGAAAATTAGCGACGACTTGGACATTCCTCTCTAAATTTTTTAATTAGCGAGGAATATTAAATTCCTCTCTAATTTTTCAAATTAGCAAGAAAAATTAGCGACGACTTATATATTTCTCTCTAAATTTTTCAATTAACGAGAAACGTTAAATTCCTCTCTAATTTTCATTTACCCCCAAAATTTTCACTCAAAATTTATTTCCCTCCAACGCCTAAACAAGAGAGGGAAAGATCCATAACATAACGTTCCTCCAAAGATTCACGGGAACCAAAACCCAAAAAGCCTTTTCCTCTCCCAAACACTCTTCAATCACTCCCTCAAATCTCGTTTACCTACTCTGGCTTTCTCAGCCCCTCCCTATATTTCAATCCACAGCCAAAAAGCTGAGGTACCCCATCACTGTTTCTTCTCACACTATTCCTTTGGAACTGTTAAATCTTGTTCTGCGAGAGCACCCATTTCTTGATTTGTTGGTGTCTTGCTTCTTCTGTGGTTTCTTGATCTCTCTACACGGATTCGACCACGGAAAGAGCTGGGGTTTGGGGATGAAACCCTTGATTTTTAGAGGTAATGTGAGAACAAGATTGTTAAGTTATGTATATGATGGTGGCTGCTATCTATGAAGCAGCTTCGACTGACCCACCGAACGGCAAGATTTCTTCAAGGCAACATGAAGGATCGCAAAACCCCCAAAATCCTTTGAGACCCCTACTCCTACCTTCGAAGAAAGACAAATGGCACCTTGCCGCGAAAGCCCAAGGGCAGGCAGGTCTCTTCTAAGCACGTCTCCCTCTCCGTTTACCTCCTTTTCTACTTTGACTTCGACTTTGTCTTCATCTAGGAGATGTCCGTCACTGCTCATTTCACGGTCCACCAATTCCACTCCTGCATTGACTCTAGTGGCCTCTACGCTGCCCAAACGGTCCCAATCAGTGGACCATCGACGGCCCGGAACAACGCCTAGGTCTGTGACGCCTGCCTCCTGCCGTCAAGTCTTCCACGTTCCAGCTCCTCCATCGATCGGTCTTCACCATCACAATCCTTCTTTTAGCTGGTGAATCCCTGACCTTAGCTTCTCCCGAGCTGTTCTCTTTTTTTGTTGGTCCCGGTTGCTGCTTGATACTGTTGTTTGTCTCCCGACTACTTTCGCATGACTGCAATGTATGATTAAAGCTATTCAGATTAAACTCGAAACTCTTTTCTGCATTCTGGTTTATCTCCCAACCACTTTCTGCTTAATTCATTTTGTTTTGAATTTGGGGTTTTCACAAGGAGTTTGCTGAAACCTGCAATACCATGGAGGTGCTCTGCAAAATGGACTTCCAACTTCTATACTTGTGTTGCATCGCAGTGCATGTTTGAATGGTATGTAGAATAGTAGGATTCAGATATGTGGAGATTCTGCGCTTATATTCTACCTGTATAGGAACATATTTTATCATGCTTGTATATATAGAAACTGATTCTTTAGTAGATAGGAACAGATATTGTATGTATTAAGCCCTGTCACAAGCTCAGCCATTGGAGTAGAAAGTTCTGGAGAATTCACAAGCATAATCAATTCTCCAGAAAATGAAACAAACATTTTTGGCTTGCATATAGGCAAGGAAAGGTCAGAATTGGACAGTGTTAAGTTGAAGAATCCTAATTTACTTGGTGAGAAGCCTGTGGATGACTTTGGAAATGCATCTGCCTCTAGTAATGAGGAGGAAGGAAAAAATGTTGGACATACATCTGTCAAAAGCACAATGCAGGTAACCCTTGAAGAATGTGTTGTCCATGACAATGAAATATGTACTGACCCTCAAGTTAAAGTTCTTGATCAAAGCGATATTTTGACTGCTGAAATCATTGAGCAAAGTCAAACCATATCTGTTGCTAAGGTTAGTTTATATAGATTTTTAAAATGTTAAACTTTGATCAGTGAGGTGCACTTTAATATTCTCTAGGTTCTTTTTTTCTTTTTGATCTTGTGTTATGGGGACTGAGGTGGAGTTTAAGTTCTTCTTTCTCAAAGTTTTATTTACCAGAAAGAACTATTTAATTCACTTTTGACTTTTGATTTAGGCATGCCTAATATTGTTGTTTGCATGATTTAGTACCTAAAGCTAGTAAATTATGTTGACTGTCAAGCCTTCCGGCTTCTGGTGCATCACATATTTATCTAGCATGCCATTATGTTTTCATTGCATATTCTGCATATCAGATCTTCCCCAGATTTTCCTCCTTTTAGTATTCTTGATACTCATTGAAATTGATATCCATCATGCTACTAAATTATTTCAAAAATTTTAACCACTTTCAGTTGTAAAAACAATTATCTATAACTGTTAAAGATCAATTGATCCCACCAAAGTGGGACAAGGCCTGTTAAAGATCAATTCATTTGTTTATTTTATATGCTATTGAATTGTGGTTTGTGAATACTTTTGTGATGAAATCTAGCAGGTCCCTTGAAAGCCTCTTGCACTGTAAGGATGGGCATCACAAAACGGCCCATCACACCTAGTGCCAAAATTTGATAGGACTGGCCCTTGGTATAGAGGCAGGTATTTATTCTTCCTATATTTTCCTTCCAATTTGATAAGATAACAAAATTTGATAGGACTGGCCCTTGGTATCTTTTTAGGAGACTTTATAAAATTTGACAGAGGATCCCATTTGAGCTTCTTGCTTTGGTCCATGTGTTGCCGGTTTGGTCCTTCCAGTTGTTCCTTATACAATGTTTTGGGCATTTCTTCTATGTATTGATGCTTGCATTTTGGTTGTTTTTCACAGATGAAGGTGAAGAAGAAGAAGAAGCATAAGAAGATTCTCACATTTTACACTTCTTGCTTTGGTTTTTGGAAAACCTTTGCAATATTACTATTTAGGCCATGAGCTTCTTCTGCTTGCTTTGTTGTTTACAACAACTGTTTTATGTTTGGCCTTCTCAGATTAGGTGAAGCAGTGGACCAGACTCTCCTCAACCATCTTCTGAAAATGTTTACTGCTCTGGGAATTTATGCAGAAAGCTTTGAGAAGCCATTACTTGAGTGCACATCAGAGTTTTATGCTACTGAAGGCATTAAATACATGCAGCAATCAGATGTACCCGATTATTTGAAGCATCAGAGTTTTCACCTATCATTCGTGAGACTATGCTTTGTCTGTATTTATGAAAAAATGATCTTTTGTTTGAGATGTTTTTTTGAGTAACTAAATTCACTTTTTATCCCTCTGCTAGTTTAAGCTTTAAGGTCAACTGATTATTTGATAAAGATGAATATTATGAGCAATTGATTCACTATGTTGTGCAACCATGACAGGACCGACCTGCAGAGTTGGTTGCTAAGTTTTTGGATGAGAAGCTTCGTGCAGGTAACAAGGGTACTTCCGAAGAAGAATTGGAGGGTACACTAGATAAAGTCTTAGTACTATTCAGGTTTATCCAGGTACATTCAATGTTTCCTTATGGGAGTAACAAATATTCCACCTTAATTCCTGAAACTTCCATTTGTGCTCCTGGCTTTATGTACTTTTTATTCATCTTTCTCACTATATTGATACTGGGAAAGCCATTTGGCTTTATCGTTGTTCAAGGGCAATGATGTCTTTGAAGCATTCTATAAGAAAGATCTTGCTAAAAGATTGCTTTTGGGAAAGAGAGCCTCTATTGATGCGGAGAAATCCATGATCTCAAAGGTTAAGTTCTTCTACTCTTTATTTACTGTTGAAGTAAATCAATTTTTCTGTCAGCAGTTTTATTAGTATTGACAATTTTTTTCCTTTTTTATACTGTTGAAGACTGAGTGTGGCAGCCAGTTCACAAACAAATTGGAAGGAATGTTCAAGGTAACCATTTTTTTAATCAATCTTGAATTTCTGAAAAATGATTCAACTTTGACTCTTACCATAGTATAATCAATGACATTTTGGCAGGATAGATGATATGATTATGCAGAAAAGGAGAATCAAATTGAAGTTCTTAGAGCACAGTCAAGCAGAGAAAATCATAATGTGGATACAGAATTCCATGATGCAACAATGAACTGTTAGAACCCTCTAGAGTTAGTTCTTCAAATTCTTCTAATCAACTAGATCCAAATCACTAAACAATGATTGTATTTTTTGAATCTCTTAACTTATATATGTATTTTTTTAACTGTAAGACTTTTTCAGACATTATAATGTATGCTTATGGTTAAAGAGATTATATACTTTATATTCCTATTTAAAATTTGTTTCTTGGGTCAATTGTGTGATTAAACAGGATTTGTTTATAAAATATTTTTGTAAATGCGTAGTTGATTCATATCTAAAATCAACGATGAATTTAGCAATAAAATTATCAAATATAGAGTTGTTAAATACACATAATTACCTATTTAGCGATGGAATATAACGTATTTAGCGACGGAAAAGTAAGGCAGAATATTCTAATTAGTGATGGAATTAGCGAGGGAAAATGGAAAAGTAAGGTATAATTTTTTAAATAGCGACGGAATTAGCAAAGGAAAAACAGAAAAGTAAGGCATAATATTCTAATTAGTGACGGAAAAATTTAGCGATGAAATTTTGAATGTTTCCCTCGCTAAATTGTCAAATTTAGCGACGGAATTTTCCGTCGCTAAATTAACGACGGAAATACTTCCGTCGCTAATTCCCTCGCTAATTAGAGAGGGAGTTAGCGATGGAAACGTAATCCATCGCTAAATTAGCGAGGGAATATTTCTGTCTATAATTTAGCGACGGATTACATTTCCGTCGCTAATTCGGTCGCTAAATTATCCGTCGCTATTTTTGTCGCTAAATTTATGACCCTCTTATTAGCGACGGATTTAGCGACGGATTTTTTCAATTGCTAATTCTGATTTTTCCGTCGCTAAACGTGATTTTTCCGTCGCTAATTCCATCGCTAAATCTGATTTTTCTAGTAGTGAATATAGCAGGAACAGACTCTAACGCCAACAATCAAGAAGGCCTTTATCTATGACAGAACGCGATGAACCCAATTGAACAGATAAAAGCAATCTAATTAAGCTTTGCCTAACTACACAGTTGACAAATACGCTTCCAAGGGAAACCATATAACGTAATAGTTCCTGACCAAATTCCTTGAGGGAAGAATCTCAAGGGAACGCCTATCAAAGAAGAATGAAGAAAGGCACACTTATCTAGATAATAGATGGTATAATCACTACTCTAACCCAAAAATGAACAATGCTTCCATACATACTGAACAGGCACATGATTTGCCAAAATAAGAGCAGTGTGACTAATCACACTAAAAAGGCACATGTCAAACCTTCAATGAACAGTATGTACAATCCCATTGAACATGCCTAAGCTAATGATTCCACCATTATCATCATACAGCCTTGCCTTTAACTTTCGAAACCCAAACATATCAACCATGAACCAAAGGGCAGATCCCGCAAACCAACCCAACCTTTTCTTAACAAAAGATTCAACATCCATAAAAATTGTACTAAGAGCTGCTATTCCTTTTATTTTCAGCTTGGCACCATTCCTCACCAATTCCAACAGACCAGAGACAACAAGTGCTATATTCCTTAGTTTAAAACATCCTCTGATCACCCTGTAATTACTCCTGGTCTCACTGAAATGGAAGATAAACCTTACAACATCTAGTTTCAACACTTCAATATAATTAACAATACTTAACAAAGGGTATCCACCAACAAAATTAGCCCCTCTACCCTTCAAAACCCTCAAAGCCGAACCAACTCTATGAGAAACTTTCTGAGTATTAGGAGATCTACTTACCTCATAGTCCCCTGCATTCAACATCTTCTCCTCCGAAATACTCTGCTCCATATCCTCTCTGCCTAAACTTCCACCGGTTTGAACCACTAGTCTTCCATCAGATTTCCATTGCACAAAGTAACAATAACCAGCTGGAAACCCCGAATGTACAGCACCATTCCTTCCACCACTTCCTGAGTCGAAGTCGGCAACATCAGCTTCCAGCTTTTCTGGGCTACAGACAAGGGAGATGTGGTCGAGGGCGTACTGGAAGTAGACAGAACGTTGTTTCTACAACTCCTCTAATTCTTGTTGTTGAGAATACGCTTACAACGGGAGAAAATTGTAGAAATGATGCAAAGGAGCCAAAGCACTCAACCATTCCAGTGGCGGCAACGATGAGTTGGGTCATGATTCTTCCATGGTAGGGCTTCCCACTTATCACCTCCCAAGACCCTGGAGGCACCCATCGGAGGTCGTTATCATAGGTCATCTCATCGAACCAAGCCTCACAAACATCTAAGTGACTGCTGCCTCCGCCACTATACTTGCCCCATTTGTTCAGCTCTTTGGAACCTGACTTGCGAAAATCCCACCATTGCGACACCAACAGGAACCGGCCAAGAGGAGAAAAATATATCCTCCAAGGATGAGAAAATATTGACGGTTTGACAAAGCCCTCCCTACACCTCGACGCCGCGAGATTGAACCCTCACAGAGAAGGAAGGAAACCCTAGCAGAGCAGGGAACTAGGTGTGTTAGTTCTGAATCAAGTAAACATACCAAGTTTCAAGTGAAGAGATGATAGATGAAGACATAGTGCATATGCAAGATAGCTGACATTAAGCGAATCTGACTTTAAATTATAGCCTTGTTCACTGATGTGCTGATTTGGTTCTTAATATAAGCCCGATTGACTTTTAAGAGAGGTCAATGAGGTTAAATGAATTATTTTAGATGTTATATGTTTTAAGATATTTATATATCATTAAATTATAGATCAATTTATAAACCAGACAAAATAGTTTAAAAATGATAAATATATTTTCCTAATTTTTAACAGGCTTATGCTAATCCTTGAGGTAGTAAATAAAAAAATGTTTGATTTCATGGGCAATCAAACGGGTTAAAACCAAAATTTATTTTTCACCACCGGGAGCGTGATTAGAGTTGTATTTTTCAAAATACTCATAAATATTTCTTTTAAATAAAAAGTATTATAAATTCGATCGGACACGAGAGCATATTGTAATAATCTTTTATTTATTTATTACCAGCTCATGACTCATAAGCTCACTGTTTAAGGAATGAGTAATCAACTTTTCATCATATAGGAGGGGAGAGAAGAAGTCGTTATTGTGGAGCAGGTGGCAGGGCCTCAGGATCATAACAGGTCGTTGGTGGGAAGAAGTGACCTACTCAAAAAGGTTCGTAGTGCGTGGAGGCAAGACAGTCTGACAAGTGATATAATGGTAGTGGAGACAAGGGCCACGCAGGATGTGGGAAGGTTGGATAAGGAGCAGAGACGGGTTGAAAAGAGGTTGAGAGAGCATGTACGGGACTCAAGACTAGGTGAAAGGAATAAGTTCGGGATAACTGGGGGTGAAGGGATTGTGTTGGATGCATCGGGGGATATGGGTTGCGGTAATGGGCCTGTTGAAAATGGGCTGCAACTCATTCTCTTTGACCCAGGAGACCAAAAGGAAGGCAATATGGACTTTGACATGGGCCAGTTGGTAAGTAAGGACGCGGAGCTTACTCTGAGTGGAGAAACTGTGGTGCCTGATACACAAATGTCTACGGACGTGTAAGGTACAGTGTCACAGTGTGATGCAAGTTTAATATCTTATGTTAATGAATAAAATATTATATTGGAATACGAGAGGCTCTTGTGGAAGAGGGCTTCTTAGAAATGTTAGAGCAGTCATTAAGGGAATGAAACCCATGATAATGATACTTGCTGACACGCGGTGTGAAGATGAATCAAGGTTAAAGTGTATACTGTCATTGGGGTATGATAAGATGCATATAGTACCTAGTGTAGGAAGATCAGGAGGTTTAATGGTGGCCTGGAATTCTAATGCCAGCAAAGTTGAGGTGGTGGAAACAGGGCGGCAGTTTATGCATCTGCATTGTGTGCTTGCTGATCAGGTGAATTTCCTACTTACACCTATTTATGCCTTACCTTATACGAATTTTCGTCAGCTACTGTGGGATAGAATAAAGCTTCTGTCAGCAGCGATAAGTAGGCCGTGGACAGTCATCGGTGACTTTAATGATATTATGACAACGGATGAGCGTACTGGGGGAATAGGTGGGAGCCACTCAAGAATGGCAAAATTTGCAGAAAATATTTTAGTGTGTGGATTGAATGACATAGAAGCTATAGGGCCAAAATTTACATGGAGGGGTCCCTGTATTGCTGGTTGTTCAAGAATATATGAACGCCTAGATAGAGCACTGGTGAACTCTAGCTTTCTAACAGAATTTACTGATTGCTATGTCAAGGTTTTGCCACGGACAGGTTTCTCTGATCATAATCCGATCATGTTGGATATTAGCAGAGGTAATATTAGTAGAAGTAGGAAGAGCCCGTTCAGGTTGAGGCGATGTGGCTCACTCATGAAAATTTTGACAGTTTTTTGAAAGAAGTATGGGCTAAGGAGAATGACTTAGGCACAAATCTGCAGAAAATAAAGGAAGCCTTACCAGTTTAGAATAAAGAAGTGTTTGGATTCATTGAGAGGAGAATCAACGGTTTGATAGCCAGGCTCAATGGAATCCAAAGATCAAGGGCTTACCCCTATTCAAAATTTCTATGCCGACTAGAACAGGATTTGCAAAAGGAGCTGGATGAAGTGCTGAGAGTAGAGGAAATCAAGTGGTTCCAGAAGTGTTCAGAATGGATTACTAAAGGGGACAGGAATACTAGGTATTACCATACTAAGACTAAGATAAGGAGAAGGGTCAATACAGTAAAGTCTTTAAAGGATGAGAATGGTGTATGGGTGGAGAATGAGGAAGAGTTGAAGAGGTTGGTAAGTAACTACTTTAAAGGCATTTTCCAGGCTGAAGATAATGGATCTGTAGTCATACAGACTAAGTCTTTATTTCCAGTAGTAGAGGAAGATAAATTGGCAAAGCTGGGAATTATACCAACAGAAAAGGAAATACATGATGCGATATTTGCAATGGGACCCTATAAGGCTCCAGGTTTTGATGGCTTCTCGCCAATTTTTTTCCAGGCGAAGTGGGGAACAGTTAAAGACTCCTTTTCTTGATTTGTCAAAGATTTTTTGCTGGTTCGGTTTCTGTCATGGAGGTAAATAAAACTATGATTGCACTTATACCCAAGAGAGAGCATCCACAAAGAGTGGAACACTATAGGCCAATCTCTCTTTGTTCAGTTCACTATAAATGCCTTACTAAAAATATGGCGCAAAGATTGAAGGGGATGATGGATGAGTTGATATCTCCATTTCAGGCTAGCTTTGTACCAGGCAGACGTATACAGGATAATATTGTAATTGGCAAGGAGATAATGCACTCAATGGTCAAAGCCAGAGGTAAGAGAGGGTTTATAGCCTTCAAAGTGGATTTAAAGAAAGCATATGATAGGATCAGATGGGATTTTGTTCAGCAGGTTCTCAGGAAAGCAGGCATGAGGGGACAGTTTGTAAGCTGTCTAATGCAGTGTCTTACAACTGCAACTTATAATGTCCTATGGAAGGGAGAAGCCACTGAATACTTTGCTCCCAAAAGAGGGCTTAGACAAGGAGATCCAATTTCTCCTTTTATCTTTGTGCTATGTATAGATAGGCTGTCACACATAATCAGTGATGCAGTAAATGAAGGGAAGTGGAAACCTATCTCTATTGGGAAAGGAAGGCTGGGGATTTCTCACTTACTTTTTGCCGATGACTTGCTGCTATTTGGGGAAGCTTCTGAGGAGCAAGTGAGTTGTATGATGGTCTGTCTAGAAAAATTCTGTAGAGCATCGGGAGAGAAGGTGAGTTACCAAAAATCCTCAGTGTTTTTCTCTCCAAATGTTCCAGCTGCAAAGAGGAGGGAGATTGCTGCTGTAGCAAGAATGAAGGTATCTGAGGAAATTGGTACCTATTTGGGGTTTCCTCTAACAAGGCAGAGAAAATCAACACAGACTTTTAGATACATACTGGACAAAGTTAATACAAAGTTGACGGCTTGGAAGGCTAGAACTTTCTCGACGGCTGGAAGAATTACACTAGCCAGGTCAGTTATTGCCACAGTTCCATTATACCCTATGCAAGTAGCTAAAATACCTGTGAGTATATGTAATGAAGTGGAAAGGCTCCAAAGAAGTTTTATTTGGGGTGATAAGGAGAGGAATCGTAATTTTCACCCTATAGGGTGGGAAATTGTCACGAGGCCAAAGACCATGGGAGGCTTGGGGTTTAAACGTTTATCTATTGTGAACAAAGCCCTTGGTACAAAGTTAGCTTGGAATATAGCCACAGGTACGAAAGGTTTATGGCTAGAGGTGTTAACCCCTAAATACATGCTTCGTAGTGAGGAGAATCTATTTAATGTTCAGCCTAGAGATTCTTGGCTCTGGAAGTTCATTTGCCAACAAAGGGAGGTGGTTTAGGATGCTACAAGATGGAGAATAAGGAATGGGGAGTCTGTCAGATTTTTCACTGATAATTGGTTGTTTGATAATCAAAAAATAAATGATATGTGTGTCAGACCTTTGACTGCTGAGGAAGAAGGAAGTATGGTAGCTCAGTGGGTTGATAATAGGAGTTGGAATACGCAAAGATTAGCTTCCATTGTTAATAGTGATGTGATGAAGAGATTAAATACTACACTCCCTCCATGCATGCAAGCGGGACATAATGTGATGGTATGGAGAGGAACATCAAATGGGCTATTCACGGTCAAGAGTGCATACAATCTACTTGATGAGCGCTCAGGTGGTAATCACATTAGTACTGTTGATAGTAAGGTATACAAGGCAATATGGCAGTGGAGGGGGCGGAGAGGATTAGGGTGTTCCTCTGGATCGTGTTTCATGACAGACTGCAGACGAATGTTTGGAGGAGTAGATGGTCCTCGTCAACTTCATTATGTGGATTCTGCATGGCTGATGCTGAGGATGTAATGCACATTCTAAGGGATTGTCAGTATGCAAGGAGAATGTGGTTGGAGTTAATTGAACCAAGATATGTATCAAGCTTCTTCTCGGCCTCACTAAAGGACTGGGTAGCACTCAATTTGAAGAAGCATATTGGTGGGACTCAAATGGAAGACTGGAGTCTCATATGGGGGTTGCAGTTTGGTTACTGTGGAAGTGGCAAAACAATTTCATTTTCAGATCGGACTTCATTAAACCTCAGGAGCCGGCAATGATCATTAAGCACGTATGGAAGACTTATGTTCATAGGGATCCCTTGGGGGCAAAGGACAGCCCTCTTGTGACAGAGAAGAAGCCTGCTTGGGAACCTCCGATGGCTGGATGGGTGAAGGTCAATGTGGATGGGGCTGTCACAAGGACTGGGAATAGAGCAGCATATGGAGGGGTTATAACTGATGATAAAGGTACTTGGATTATGGGGTTCTCCCATTTGCTAGGTCAATACGCGGTCTGGGAGGCTGAAGAGTGGGGTATTTATAAGGGTCTACTTCTGGCATGGGAATGTGGATACAGGAGAGTCATTGTGGAATCTGATGCTAAGTGCATTGTGGATGAGTTGTTGGCAAATGAAGGATCTGTGAATTACAGCATAGCATCTTGGCAGATTAGAAGACTGATGCAAAGAGAATGGGAGTTGTGGCTGGTGCATATAGGTAGAGAACAGTATAGTCTTGCAGATGCAATGGCGAAGGAAGGTTTTACAAGATCAGTTATCCTGAGATCTCGTCCTTTGAACATGAGGAGTTTGTACTACAATCCATCTATGGAAGTTAATTCCCTTTAGTCTAGTTTTATTTTCTGTCGGGCTTAGCCCTCTACTTGTAGCAAAAAAAAAACTTTTCATCGTACAAGTCAAAGCAAAGACAAGAAGAAATGGAAGAGTGAATTGGGCTTAATATATGGGCCTAAGGCTCAACAGGTCTCATCAGACCTGTCCTCCCTGGTCTACCAAATTGGGCCAACAGAGAGAGAGAGAGATGACCCAAAGAAAAAGGACAAAAAAAAGAAAGATGAAAATTGATCACGTAACCTTGGACCAGCGCCATCTCTCTCCTTCGATGGACTGATCTCTGTCTCTCGCATCCACGCCAACGCACTCGAATGCGATTCATTTTTTGAGGTCTGGGGGTTCGAAGATACAGTTGATGCCTTGTATGGAGGAGCAGTCCGTACAGAAACTGCTTTACGAGACGCGACGTCATGCTTCGGGAACCTACACTTCCAATCTCCCTTCCCCATACCAGGTTATGAACATCTCATCCACCTCTTCTTCCTACATCTCACTTTCCTGATTTGTTCTCATCTCATCTGTGTGATCGATCATCCTTGATTTGCTAGTGAAATTTGGTTTAGCATTATTGATTGGATTTTTCATAACTCCTGTTTTTGTTCAAATTCAGGCAAATGAAGGTGTTAAGGGAGGCCTCTTACACTTGCTCTCGGTTCGAGGTATACCTGGATTTTCAGCATTGTTTTCTAGGCGTGCATTTCTGAAGAAGTTAATCGCACTTGTTGTGCTGATGATTAAAAAAAATGCTTCATTCATATAATCTTTCTTTTGGTCTTCATATATTTGTTTTCGGATGTGTTTTTCATTGCTTTAATTATCTGACAAGGACGCAGTTTGCGCCTATGTTCATGTTGTTAAGCTGATCAACATGTTCCATCTCAACTAAAACTGAAGGTTATATAGAACTAACTGAGTCATGATCTGCGGTATTAAGATTCTTGTAGCGGAAGATTATGTAATTTTTCTTCACCAGCTGTCTACTGAATTACCGTTAACATTGGTTCAGATCCACCTCATCTTCATCATTGAGCTTTTCCCCGTGATAATTAACCACTTTTTGTGGGTTGTTGAGTGCTTTGAAGTGAAGTTGCAAACAGGCATTAAAAAAGGTGCATTGAATCAAAGTCACAAGGATCATTGAGGGTTTTGGGTAGTTTTAGGAGCGATCATGGGTTAAACCTTTGTGTTGTCCCTGTATTAAAAAAAAAAAAAAAGGCTTCGAGAGTTTGTGGACGTGATGGATGGGAAATGTGGAAGTTAACCATTTTGAGGACTAAATGTTGCCTCACTATTTTTTTTTCTTTTGCTTGTACTTTCTATCAAAGAATGATATTATAAATTTTCACAGCGATACCTGCAGTACAAGATGCACATTTTAATGACAAGTTGCTTCGAAAAGTTGAGCTATTTAAAAAAAATTATATTTGGTTTGAATATATCTGACATTGTTTTCTTTATATTAATATTATGCTTCTCTCATTTTGTGAAGGTGTCAGTCAACTCAAAGAGAAATGGACAGAATATAATCAACCGAAACGACTTAGAAGGTTTGTATCTCTGTTTATTTCCCCAAGAGGCAAACATGTTGCTGTTGCCACTGGAAATGAAATAACAATTCTGAGTAAAGAGGATGACTACAAGGAGCCATGTAGCACTTTCATTGGTAAGATTTTATTCTTTGTGTCCATAAATTTTCATTGGGGTATATTCTGATAGATAGTCCTCTAGTTATTCAGACAGGACCTTGCAGCATGCATTCTGATTATATATAAATCGCGCGATAACTTTTTTAGAAAATAAATTTAGTGTAAAGTGCATTAATGAAATGTAAATATTGGATTACATCACTTAGTTCTTTCTTAGACATGGATGAAAAATTTGAACATACAAGCACTGATAACCTTATACGTGCACATATATCATAGAAAGTATCATGTTAAATGATATGTACATATCATATAGGATAAGATTTTGATAAGATTTAGCAGCATCTCCTTTGTCTTTTTGCCTGCTCATTTGAGTCTCCTGATTATGTGAATGCCCATAGAGACGTTAATACATCATAGAAAAGAATTATATATGAACCTGTTGCATCAGCCTATTGGGGCAAGTGTCTGAAAGGAAAGTCTCATAAACAACATGTGATATAGGCTGGTATGAATGAAATTGAAAAACATTTTGGGCTTAAATGGTGTTATTTAGTGTGAAAACTGAAGTTGAAAAATAATTTCTTCCTGGACGCATCTCTCTAACTTTGCTGCAATTGGTCCACTAGGTGGCAACCTTCGTACATTTAGTGTAGGAGCTTGGTCTGATGATGGTGACATTCTTGGGATTGCTGATGACACTGATACACTGTATTTTATCAAGGCGAATGGTGAAGTGATAGCAGAAATTACAAAGAAGCATTTGAAAGTATCTTCACAAATAGTTGGCATATATTTCAGTAGTGATTTAAAAATGCAGAAGTCTTTCTTGTGAGTATCTTCCTCTTCATTTGCATCCCTTTCTTTCAATATACCATTAGAAGAAAATGAAATATGATCATTTTCCAGATGGTCCAGAAATTATGGTTATAATTCTATTTTTTGGATGGCAAGACATGCCAATAGAATTTAAGCCACCTCTTGATAAAGTAATGTGAATTTGAAATGTTGGTTGTTTTTTCCAGCTGTAGGTTTACCGTCATTATGTTAGATGGTTCACTTCAACATATAGAGTTCAGTTATGAACCAAGTGTCTCCTTTTCCAAGAAGATTTCTGATCACAGGAGTCATCTCTGTAACAATGTTTGCGCCTTTGACTACCATCGTGAACTTAACCTTTTCGTGGTTGTTTCCTATTCCACCACCATGTCTCTAACATCTAGCAAAAGCTCTGGTATGTTTTTGCTTATTTTTTCATCTATCCTTTGTGGTATATAATTGTTGATTGTGTATTGGAGTGGCTTTTTTCCCTATAGATACAAATTCTGTTTTGCCTCTTGGTTCCAGGCATGGTGAAGGGTGGGGGTGATTAGATTAATTTACGTTATTTCTTCTATCAATGCCATATGTGGTGGTCAGGTTCAGATAATGAATTTTAAGAAAGAAAGAAATATTACACTTCCTGTATAAATATTTTATCATCCAAATGAAAGTTCTGGCTAACAGGATCTTCATCTGGGCTTGTTTAAACTGTGGTGAATTGCTCAGAAACTGCAAGATAAACGTGAGCTCATTGTTTTTCTTGCATTTTCAACAATCCCTCTAAGTCTGAAGCACTGTTGCATTGTAGAGATTTTTTTGTCTTATTCTGTTGAGAGAGATTTTCTGGACATGCTTTAGTGTTTGACATTCTCTGATTCATCTACACAGATTCCATATGTTTCAAAATTAAACGTAGAAATCCTTGTTCTTTATTTGGTTAGGGATGTAGTTTATTTCTCAAATTTCCTTTTATGATTTAATGTCTTCTGAAAACAGCAGAAAATAGAACTTTTCATATCACTTGTCTGTCTTTTTTCCAAGTTCTTCGTTCACTAGTTATGTGACATTATGCAGGGTCCTGTTATCTCACTCTTTGGCATAAAAGTGCGAGTGCAGAGCTGCAGCAGTTGTGCTCTATTCAGTTTGAAGGCATATATTTGAAACCAAAAGGCTTTAAAGGTCAGCTAACATATCCAAAGGTGTTAGTATCAACAGAAGGCACCTTTATTGCAACTCTAGACTTGAGTGGGTCGTTGCAAATTTTTAAACTGGACAGAGAAATGTTTTCCCTCTCTAGATTTGTACTGGGGAAGGGAGATGATTTATCCGATCCTGATTTATCAAAAGGGGGAAGGGAATCTTTTCTAGGTATTATGGATTTTAATTGGTGGTGTGATCATATCATTACTACTGTCAATAAGGGTGGTGTGGTTATGCTGATTGACATCCTTGATGGCTCAAAAGTTCAGGAAGATGATCCTGCATACTTTATGCCTGCTCTGGAGAGAGCACCAATGTCTGAAGGCCACCAATTTCTTTTGGCAAATTCATCATGCCAAGAAAATTATAGTTCTTCTGATGTTGTGGCCTTAGATAAGTTGCAGCAGACAGAGTGGACAACTGAAGATGCACTGAATGAGATTCACTTTTCTAGGATACACTGGTGCCTCATTTCATTCTCTCAGAAATCTATTTCTGAAATGTATAATATTTTAATTAGCCGGAAAAGATTTCAGGATGCTCTAAAGTTTGCTAATAGTCATGGATTGGATAAGGATGAAGTTCTGAAGTCACAGTGGGTGTATTCTGACCAAGGATCCAATGAAATAAACATGTTTTTATCAAAAATTAAGGACCGAGATTTTGTACTTTCTGAGTGTGTTGAAAGGATTGGACCAACAGAGGATTCTGTGAAGGCTCTGCTTGCATATGGTCTCCGCATCACTGACCAGAATCGATTTTCTGAAGTAGCTTATCATAGCAATAGTCAAGCGTGGGATGTCCGCATGGCTCGTCTTCGGTTATTACAATTTAGAGACAGGCTTGAAACCTATCTTGGAATAAACATGGGCAGGTAATGTTGGAAGTAATAGATATTAGTTTTCAAATAGAGTATAATTTTCTGTCATGCAATATTTTCATTCCATTGTTTTGGCTTATTTTCCTGTGTTTCTTGCATTAATTTCACACTTTCTTAGGCCTCTATATGCTTATACATCCATTACATGATGATGCCTTCATAATAATGTGCATTATATGATACGTGGAAAATATGAAGAGTTTATTCAATCATTGGACACCCATCACAACTCTATCTCCCTATTTATCTTGTAACTAACAGACCTTCCAAGCTTAGCAAGAAGTGCACAAATTCAAGCCTAAGAGTAAAACTATTCCTGCGCAAGAATTTCTCCTTAATACTATACAAACATTGGTCATGAGATTTCTATTAAGGAAAAAGTACAAATACTTCCATAAAATGGGAGTACCTATTTTCTCTAACTCTGATTTTTGTGGCTATAGCCCATGTGATTTTAGTTATCATGTGAAAACAGGAATAAGTGAAAGGTTTGGTTTTTGTTCATTCCAACTTCCAAGTCATGAACATACAAATATAACCTTAACAGTTCGCCAATAATCAAAGTTCCTAATAATACTCAAATTTTATAAAAATATATCATTTTCACTATTAAGTGTTAATTAGATAAGATAATGAATCTTTCACAAATTACTTACGCAAATTAGGAATTGTATATCAATGTGTACTAAAACCAGAAAATTGGAAATGGCTCATAGAATGCTACTTGCAAATGAAGTGTGTGCTGACCCATCTTAATTTATTCATTTTTAACTGTTGACCATCTTCTATATCCCCACTCTGTGCATCATCTCATAAACATAACCTATATGCTTAAATAAATGCTTGCCTGTGGAAATTTTTTGGTTTCGGATGACTACAAGCAAGTCATTTAACAATTATTTTCATTCATTTATTCTGATGGTTTCTACTGACTTGAAGTTCATTGACATAGTTTTATGCAGGTTCTCTGTGCAGGAATACAGCAAATTTCGTGTTATGCCTATTAGTGAAGCTGCCATAACATTGGCAGAAAGTGGAAAGATTGGTGCCCTAAACCTGCTCTTCAAGCGTCATCCATATTCTTTGACCCCTTCCATGTTGGAGATTTTAGCTGCCATCCCAGAAACAGTTCCGGTGCAAACATATGGGCAGCTTCTTCCTGGAAGATCTCCACCTTCTGGGGTTGCTGTGAGGGAAGATGATTGGGTTGAATGCGATGAAATGATTCGCTTCATTAATGAGTCAGTCAGTAGCCATGACATTAGCATCCAATTGAAAACCGAACCTATTGTCAAGCATAGTGCTGGATTTTCTTGGCCAACAACTAATGGGCTCTCAAAATGGTATAAAGATAGAGCTAGAGCTATGGATAGTCTTAGTGGGCAGTTGGATAATTGCCTCAGCTTGCTTGACTTTGCTATTCGCAAAGGTATATCTGAATTGCAGCAGTTTCATCAGGATGTCTTGTACTTGCACCAAATTATTTACTCCAATGACAATGATGGTGAAATATGCCTCAACATGAGTCTTGTCGCATGGGAACAATTGACAGATTACGAAAAATTTGAAGTTATGCTTAAGGGAGTCAATGAGGGAAATGTGGCTGAAAAATTACACCACAAAGCAATTCCATTTATGCATGAAAGGTTCAATAAGGTACCCATTATTGAAGATATTCTTCTTCGCAATTCTGCAAATCAAAACGAAGTGGAGTCATTTCTAGTCAGATGGTTGAAGGAGAATGCCTTGGAGAATAAATTGGACATATGCTTATCAGTAATTGAGGAAGGGTGCAGAGACTTTCAAAGAAGTAACGCCTTCTTCAAAAATGAGGTTGAAGCAATTGATTGTGCTTTGCAATGTATATATTTGACCACAGTAACAGATAAGTGGAGTATCATGGCAGCAATATTATCTAAGCTTCCTCAATTGCAAGGTGTGTTTCTGATATTGCAATGTCATTGAGATCTCATAACCTTTCATAGTTTGCTAAGGCATGGTTTATTGCTCATTTGGTGTGAAATAAATTGGAATGGACTTACAATAAACTTTTTTATTATATTTTTTGATATATTGAATAGTATAAGAGCTTGTTTGGCTTCTCTTCCTGAAACCTATGTTTGGTTTCAAAACCTAGGTTTTACTTCAAAATCTAGGTTTTGTTCAAGTATTCACATTTTTCAGAAAAGCTATTTTGGATACAAAACCTCGGTTTGAAACATAGGTTTTGAAAAAGCTATTTTCTTGTCAAATTACATCCTCTCTCCTAATAAATTTTCTCTTTTTTACTTTTTCTTTCTTTCTCTTTCCTTTTTCCTACTAATTTTTTGTCTCGAACTCCATAAAAACCAATAACTCCTTGAACACAATCTTTTAAAACCTAGGTTTTGAAACCTAGATTTTGTCTTGAAATCCGTAAAAGCTATTCTCCAAAATCTATTCTTCAAAATCTAGGTTTTACCTCGGGATCCGTAAAAGCTATTCTCAAAAGGACTTCCAAACAAGCCCTAAGATTCTCATGTTTGGTATGATGGTTAAAATTTTATCATAGAATATATATAGTTGGTTTTTTATATTTACAAAACTAAAAGTTCAGGGATTTTAAAGTCCTCTGGTTTTTGGGTGGTATGAGATACTGGGCATCTTGAATTTATGTTTGTTCGTCTCTCCATTTGCCTGAAAACAAGAACTCGAATGTCTTATTGTTGTTATTGTGGCCAATATATTTTCATTTCTTAAAACCGGATTCCATATCTGACATGTTTTATGAACTTGTTGGTCAAGAGATATATTATTTCATGACACTTATACTGACGCTAACCCTTGTGACTCTGTCATTGTTTCTCCCTAGCCCTTGTGAGCATTTCTTTAGCAACTCAATATTCTAGCTATTGAATATTGTTTTTTCTGTTTTTCCATTGTATACATGGTTGGATTATAACTTTGTTTTCAAGTTGGGGAGTGCTTGTTCTTGATTCACAAAGGGCCTATGTCCTATTGCAAAGCATATTTATCTAGGTTTACATGTGTATCTTGAATGAATATTTGTTACAATTGATTCATTAACATTGCTTATGCCACATGGGGTATAATAGAAATTTCTAAATGTTCAGATGGTGCATGGCAAGTTGAGAATTTTGAAAGAAGACTGAGGGTTGCGGAAGGCCATATTGAAGCAGGGAGGCTTTTGGCATTTTACCAGGTTTGTATTTTCTTAATTTATAATTATGTGTGAGATTTGTTTCCTAGGCATATCCAGAAGGATGGGGCAGCTTTGCTACTTGATGAACTTGCTATTTTATTTTCTTTGGTCATCTAACACGATCTTAACCTTTCATGAGGAGGTTATCTTAGTCTTCCCTTTGTTCCCTCCGTATGATTTCTTTTGACATTAAACAAAAGTTGATGAATTGTGTCTTGATATGTATTTCACTGTGGTAGATTATTGGTTATCATTAAGCATTGCTTTTTTTACTTAGACTTTACTATGTTATAGATGGGTTATATAACTAGTTTACAGTATGATTTTAAAAGTTGAGGTCTTAAATATTTGAAAATAGGGTTAAGTTATCATTATTGCTCTTAAGTTAGTAGGAGTTTACCATATACTTTTGGGTCTTCGCAGGTCCCCAAGCCATTAAACTTTTTCCTAGAGGCTTATTCAGATGGAAAGAATGTGAAACAGATTATTCGTCTCATACTGTCAAAATTTATCCGCCGTCAGCCTGCCAGATCAGATAGTGAATGGGCCAACATGTGGCGTGATATGCAGTATCTGAGGGAAAAAGCATTTCCTTTCTTGGACCTTGAGTATATATTAGTTGAATTCTGTCGAGGACTTCTTAAAGCTGGGAAGTTTTCACTCGCAAGAAATTACTTGAAGGGTACTAATTCAGTTGCTTTGGCACCAGAGAAAGCTGAAAGCCTTGTCATTCAAGCAGCTAGGGAGTATTTTTTCTCAGCTTCAAGTCTTGCATGCTCTGAAGTAAGTTTAAACTGACTTGTCTGCTGTAACATGGACATATTTGTAATGTCATCCTCATGAAAAGTCGCATACTAAATTTCACACAAAATATCAGTTATCCTAAATGTTTAGGAGTTCTGATAACATATCAACATGTTAGTAAATTTTCTTTATGCTAACCTCCTTTTAAAGTACTTAAATTATTTAGTCACTCACTGCAACTTGGTCCAGATATGGAAAGCTAAGGAGTGTCTTAATCTATATCCAAGTAGCGGAAATGTGAAGGAGGAGGCAGATATAATTGAGGCGCTAACAGTTAAGCTTCCAAACCTTGGAGTGACACTTTTGCCTATGCAGTTCAGGCAAATAGTAGATCCAATGGACATTGTAAAGATGGCAATTACTAGTCAATCTGGAGCATATTTGCATGTGGATGAACTTATTGAGGTTGCCAAACTTCTTGGCTTACGATCACCAGATGACATATCGGCTGTTGAGGAAGCTATTGCTAGAGAAGCTGCTGTTGCTGGTGATTTACAATTGGCATTTGATCTTTGTATTGTTTTGGTAAAAAAAGGGCATGGTTACATATGGGATTTATGTGCTGCAATTGCACGGGGTCCTGCCCTTGAAAATATGGATGTGAACTCTCGTAAGCAATTATTAGGTTTTGCTTTGAGTCACTGTGATGAGGAGTCCATTGGTGAGCTTCTTCATGCATGGAAAGATCTGGACATGCAAGGTCAGTGTGAGATGCTAATGATATCCACAGGAACAAGTGATTCAAACTTTTCCATTGCAGGATCGTCTGTCCCGCTTTCTGAGAAAAGCAATCCAAATATGCTAGACATAAAAGGTTTTGTTCGAGAATTTGACAGTGGTAGTACAGACAATCAGGATGTTCATCTTGAAAAAGTTAGAGATCTAATTTCCATTGTAGCTAAAACCTTGGCTGTTGAAAGTGGTACAGATTGGGCTTCAGTTTTGGCAGAAAATGGGAAAGTTTTGGCTTTTGCTGCTTTAGAACTCCCATGGTTGCTTGAATTGAGCAAGAGTGAACTTGATAAGAAATTTGATGCTGGAAAGCTGTACATGAATGTGAGAACCCATGCTGTGGTAACCATTTTATCCTGGTTGGCTAGAAATGGATTTGCCCCCAGAGACAGTCTGATTGCCTCTCTAGCAAAATCAATTATGGTGCCACCAGTTACTGCAGAGGAAGATATAATGGGATGCTCCTATCTTTTGAATCTTGTGGATGCTTTTAATGGGGTAGAGATTATAGAAGAGCAGCTCAAAATGAGAAAAGATTATCAAGAAGTTTCTAGCATTGTGAATGTGGGGATGACATACAGCTTACTGCACAACTCCGGAATTGGAACTAACCCTACACAGAGGAGGGAGCTACTGCAGAGGAGATTTAAAGAGAAGCATGCACCACCCAGTTCTGGTTATTCACATCTCTAATTAATTTTGTTTAAATTTTACCTATCTGGCTCTGGGGTTCCATCTAAATTATATGCCGTCACATTTAAATGAATAATTCGTTAATCAGACTGAAATTGATTGAGGGTCATTTCTTCTACCTTTTCTTGGTTGAATTTCATTCAACACCCATGATTTGTTCAATTACCACTTAATCACCAAGTGGTATTTTATATCCAAATTTACGTAATTACATGAATGTTAAAACAATGAATGATTTCATTGTTGCATGCCTATTTCACCTGTATCTTGAACATTTTCATAGTGTCATGATTTATGAGGCCATGAGGCTAATACTCGTTTTAATGAAACAATTCGATTTCAAAATGTAAGCTAAATTCTTATATTAGGCCTTGCAAGAACTGTTGTCTGAAGTATAATGAGAACATGCTTTCAACAGGAGATTGCAAAACAAACCACAAAGGCATTAAATGATTATCTTTAAACCATGCATGGTGAATTGTAATTTAGCTTTTCTTGTCATAGATTGCTGGTACCCATTACTATAATGTTGTGTGATTTTCATTTTTTTGCAGATGACATCAATAAAATTGGTGCAGTACAGTCCTCATTTTGGAGAGAGTGGAAAATGAAGTTAGATGAGCAAAAGCGTTTGACTGAGCACTCCAGGGCACTGGAAAAAATAATTCCTGGGGTTGAAACAGAACGCTTTTTGTCTGGGGACTCGGCCTATATTCAGAGTGTTGTTCTCTCTCTTATCGAGTCTGTAAAACTTGAGAAAAAGGACATTTTGAAAGACTTGTTAAAATTAGCTGATACATATGGCTTGAATCATACTGAGGTAAGAGGATTTTCCTCAGTTGCTGGCATATTTGAGCCTCTTTGAGCTGATTCAGAATTCTGTCCCTGCTCCCTTTAGTCTTGTGATCTGTAGTTTAGTGTAATGTTAGGCTTCAGGATAAGGTAGATGTAGACCAATGTTATACTTCAGGTAGTATAGGGCACATGCTCAACAGCTTGCCTGTTTTATGTTTAATTGGTTATTCAAAATACATCCATGAGTTTATTAGATCTTATTATTTCTGTTCCTTTCAGGTGTTATTGCGGTACCTAAGTGCTGTCCTTGTTTCTGATGTTTGGACGAATGAAGATATTACAGCAGAATTTACAAATTATAAAGGAGAAATAATTGTTACTGGTGCTGGAACCATCAAAACCATTACAATGATTGTATACCCTGCAGTAGATGGGTGCAACAAGCTTCGCCTTGCTTACATATACAACCTGCTTTCAGAGTGCTACATGCAGCTGGATAAAACTGAAGAATCATTACCATCCATGCACCATGATCAAGAAAATGGAAATCTTTGGTTAGCTCATTATTACAAGGTCATCGAGCAGGAATGCAGAAATGTTTCCTTTATTAAAAATCTGAACTTCAAAAATATAGCTGGGTTACGTGGTTTGAACTTTGAGTGCTTCAGCAGGGAAGTTTATGCGCATATTGATGACAATAGCTTGTCAGCTTTGGCAAAAATGGTAGAGACTCTTGTCAATTTTTTTAATGATGCTTTACCTCAGGATTTCATGTCATGGCAAGATGTTTACAAGTATTATATACTGAATATGCTGAGAGCTTTGGAAACTAGGGCTACTGGTGATTCTGGTATTAAAACTCCAGAATACCTTCAAGGATTTATAAGTAAGCTTGAACAGACATATGATTTGTGCCGGATGTATATTAGACTTCTGAGTCACTCTGATGCTTTGGAGATCATGAAGCAGTACTTTACTGCTATATTGTCTCTTTACAGTTCATACGGAAATCTACCTGATGACTCAGGATGGCAGGACTGCCTTATCATTCTTCTGAATTTTTGGATGAAGTTAACTGATGAAATGAAGGAAATCGTATTGGAGGAAAATACAGGAGCAACTATGAGCTTTAATCCAGAATGCCTAATGAGTTGTCTGAAGGTTTTTATGAGATTGGTGATGGACGATGTCATTTCACCTATTCAGGGCTGGGGTACCCTAGTTGGCTATGCCAACAGTGGTTTAAGTGGTGGTTTGGCTATAGAAATTTATAATTTCTGCAGGGCTATGGTTTTTTCTGGTTGTGGATTTGGAGCTGTTTCAGAAGTTTTTTCGGTTGTATCATCAGAGTATTTAACTGGTTCAGCTTCTGGTCGTGGCACCAGTTCCCATGGTCTTCCTGGTTTCTATTTAGATATTCTAGAACCTGTTCTGCATGATTTGGTCAGTGGATCCCATGGAAACCAAAACTTGTGTCATATATTGTCGTCTCTAAGCAAGCTAGAAGATGATGTAAAAATTATGAAATCTGTCAGACATGTAATATGGGAAAGAATGGTCCAGTTCTCAGATGATCTAAAGTTACCAAGTTCCATCAGAGTTTATGTGCTAGAGCTTTTGCAGTTCATCTCAAGTAAAAATATTAAGGGTTTTTCAGCTGAAATACAAGCCAACGTCTTGCCATGGGAAGAGTGGGATGAGTTGCTTTACTCTAGTAGAAAGAGTGAGATGGATTTTGATCAGGGGACATCAGATCACAAAGACTCTTCTAGTAGGTTTACAAATACTTTGGTGGCTCTCAAGTCATCTCAGCTTGTGGCATCAATATCACCCAGCATAGAAATTGCCCCTGATGATCTCTTGAATGTGGACTCAGCTGTTTCTTGCTTTTCTAGATTGTGCAGTGAAGCCAGCACAGATATCCATTTTGATGCCTTGGTATCTGTTTTGGAAGAGTGGGATGGTCTTTTCAATCCTGGCAGGGATGGGGAAGCCACTGCCGAAGTATCTGACGGAGGAAATGACTGGAACAATGATGATTGGGATGAGGGATGGGAAAGCCTTGAGGAAGTAGAGAATGTTGCGAAGGACAAGAAAGAGGAGTCAACTTCCGTTCACCCTTTACATGTTTGTTGGACAGAGCTTTTCAAAAAACTCATCAGCCTATCTAGGTTTAGTGATGTGATGAGACTGATTGATCGATCATTAGTGAAATCTCGTGGAATTTTGCTTGATGACAATGATGCCCAAAGCTTGGGCCAGATAGCCCTTGACGTGGATTGCTTCGACGCTTTGAAGATGGCATTGTTGCTACCATACAACACATTGCAGTTGCAGTGCCTTGGGGCGGTGGAGCATAACTTAAAACAAGGCATCCCAAGGAAACACGGCGGGGACCGTGACTTCTTAATTCTTTCTTTATCTTCTGGGATCATTACTTCTATCATCACCGACTCCAACTTTGGTGCTACTTTATCTTATGTGTGCTATTTGATTGGAAACTTATCCCATCAATGCCAAGCAGCCCTGTTATCTGGTCATGCTCAGAATGGGACTAAAAATAACGATGATCATGAGAATGGATTACTTATTTTCAGAAGGATCGTTTTCCCTCATTTAATATCCGAGCTCGTGCAGGCGGATCAACATGTTCTGGCCGGATTTCTTCTCACAAGATTTATGCATACCAATGCCTCATTCAGTCTCGTTAACATTGCTGATGCCAGTCTTATTAGGTACTTGGAGAGGCAGCTCCAACTGCTGCAGGCCGACGAGTTCACAGTTGAGAAGACATGTAATACACTAGAGAATACTGTCACTAGCTTGAGAGGCAAGCTGAACAATTTGATTCAATCCACTTTACCATTGCTTCATGCTAGTTAGACGATAAAAAGGGTCATATTTTTCTTCACCGTAACCCCCCTGATTCTTCCGTGTTCTCCAATTGATTCTGCGTTTGGAATATAAATGCTTATCTTAGGGAGGATGCAGGAGTTTTTATTCTTGGAGGTTTTCTTTCAGAATTTTGGGTTGATTGATGAATTGTCTGCTCAACTAACAGCAAAATATATCTTCACAATTTTACGTGTGTATTAAATAAATTAGAATTCTTTCTGTACTTTGCATGAGGAATGAGTGTATGGTTTATTTTAAATCTTATTTTACACACACACACACACACTGATATTGATTTGATCGTGTATTATGCTCGCTTATCGTAGATTAGAGATTGCCGTCGATTCTTTACTCAGCGGATTGGGAATCATCTTGTTTACATGAGTCCATGCATGATGAATCTTGAGCATTTCTCTGTCATAATTTTACATGTTTCAATGTTCAATTAGGATGACTAATAATAAAATATCATCTATGTAAAAAATGGAAAGATTCGGAAGATACGATTGTAGACCTCACTAAACCACTAAATTCTAGAACCAGAACAAACCCTCAGGGACCTTGAAATTTTGGTAAGCATCTTGAGTTTATCATCTGGTGATGAAGGCGAGAAATGTTACAATTCGCCCCAATAATTTCTTATTTGTGTTTCTTTTTTTTCGGGTTGGTGAATGCAGCGCTCGATTTCTACTTTAAACCAATGCTCCATATTATATGGGGGAAAATGAGGATTAAGAGGATGCATTAAGAGAATGTAAGTTTAAATTCGATTACAATAGTAAAATTAAGACGATAAAGGAAATGGCATGGCATGTATACCATTCCCAACAGAACAAAGGAGATCCCTCCCCGGAAAGAATAACATCAGAACTACCAAAATGGAGATTTCTCCTCTAGTAATAGCCAAAGCGACATCTATATCTGCCAAAAGCACCAAATGAAATTGTTCAACCTATAATTTTCGTTCCCTCCCTCCCATTTTTGGGCAGCCAGTATCCTTTTATAAGCTGTACCTTCTTAGTCAAGTAGCGCCTGATGGCGATTAGACACAATCCAATATATGTAATATAATGAAGCATCTGTTAAATCAGAGCCTCCCAAGCCTTCCATAGAACATCATTCACATGTTCAATGGCTCTGACTCTGTGTCCCTTTCCTTCAATTCCCAATCTTCTGTTTCTGTTTAAAAGACATAAAAGAATCAGAGGGAATATGTGGATAAGAAATTCTCAAAGTTAATACAGCAAACACGTCCTTTCTATCATTAAAAAAATCACATGCAGCTAACTCTTATTCTAATTCCAGTTAAGCCAAATGATATTCTAATTCCAGTTAAGCCAAATGACTAGGTTCAGTGACACGCAGTAGGACCTAAGGCACTAAAAGCAGAGGAAGGGAGCACTGAGAGGAGCCTGAGCCTTCCAACATAACCTAGGAAAATTAACCAGAAGCGGACATCTTCTATCATCCTATTCAGATAACAATCAGCTCCTATAATTTACCTATGCCAGCTAAGTCGTGACCTTTAAGAGCCTTAGGTATGCCATAAACAAAATGGATGGTGATTCTCTTTCATCTCCATTAGACGCAAAACCCGAAGGATCAGAAATATATGAGAAAGGAGCCTAATTTGTTACTCCCCAATTTCTAGAACTCAACATGAAACAAGATCAGAGTGCAAAGTTTTTACTTGGCTTATCTGCAATCACCAACAGTCGCCTCTGCAAGAAACATGCCACAAAAAGGAAAATAGAGCACATGCCAAACATAACAGTGATTGGGAATGCATCAACCTGCGCAAACAAGACATAAGTCGTCAGAATTAAACATACATGGCACAGAGAAAAGTTGCCATACTTTTTCTTACAGGGTACCATGGAAGAAAAATAAGGCTAGAAAATTCAAGGAACGAAGTGCAAGGTTCAGTTGATGATTCCAGGTTAAACATTGTATTAATATTAACAATTCCAGGTTTCAACTGATTCAAAATAAAAGTAAGTTTGAATTCCAAGCTCTGGTGATAAGTGGAATTCACATAGCAGGTGGTGTGAAACATACATTGTAGAGCACAACGCACACAAAAATGTTTAGAGGAATGCGGAAGAAGTTCATGATTGTGCTCCTGGCCTCCTCAGGAATATATTGAGATCTCATCTTCATAATAGATGGCCAGAATATGCCAACACAAGCCTCAAAAACACAGAAGCCAAGAAGCTGAATGGAGCCTGAGAATGAGATGCTTCCACCTTTCACTTTGGAAGGAGCTACCAAGAACTGTTCCACAATAAACAAGTCATAACATGGTAAAATAGCATGAGATGTAACTCGTTTTTTATATGAAAAAAAGAGGGATGAAAAAGAAGGGAAGAAAGCAAGAGGATACTGAAATAATAGCATACATTGGTCAGAATGGGAAGTATTAGTGATGCAGAAGAGATTAAAAAAACAATCTGCATGTAGCTCTCCACTCTGGGCCATGGATGAGCCATCAACCGAGATGCGAGTGAGCTTCCCAACATTGAAGATAACATGAATGTTGCAAAAATAAATCCATGAGGAATCTCTTCATCGTTTGGGCTTAGAGCAGGAGTCCAAAGGAACACAAAGGTATACATTGAACCTTCAAAAAGTGATTGTATGGCACCTAACAAGGCAATCTTTTCATCTGAAACAGAAAGAGGTAACTATAAGTAAACAAAGGAAATAAGCAATTAAGTACACACACACATATAACGCATCATATAATAGAATACTTTGATGGCAACATAATATATACAAAAAACAAACTTCTCACCTAGACTTTCTATTCCATAACAACACCTAGTTACAAATTACAAACAATTTTTTTACCAACAAATTACAACTATAATGATTCGTCTGTTCCAAAGCCATCTAAAAATTAAGCATCCCATACAGATAGAAGTCATAACACAACCTGAGAGGGAACTCTATCACTTGAAAATACCGAGGTCCCAAACATTAGCTATGTTTTACACTAACCAATTATTAAAAGAAGACCAATTCAGTCCTTATATAGATTCAACGAATACGTTAATTCAAAGTTTTAAATTATACCATGTACATATAAATATCATCTAAAAATAATTAGCCATATATATATATAAAGTGTGAATTCTACCAGAAGCAATGGCCACAGCAGCACCCTTGAACTGGGTAAGCAAATCCTTGTTCTCAGAAGGATCACCATAGTTTTCTGACCACGATGATAATATAATGGCCATACCAACAGCAAGAAAACAGGCAGCAGCATCAAAGGGTGCCACAGGTCCAAGAGACAAAGTATCAACAAGTACGTTTCCAAAAAGCCCAGAAACAATAGCAACAAGACCATTTCCAAGAAATATAGCCTTCGCGAATGTTAATGATAACCATTGTTGATCAAAGCCCCTCTGATAGATGATAAGCAAGAACAATTCAAATCATCAGCACAGATGCAACAACAAAGATATCGAGACAAAAGCTAAAAAACCTTAAGATGCAACAACTGTTTCATAAGACATGACTTCAGTATCTTTAGTAGTCAATATATTTTGACAACAGAAAGCAGGCTATAAGTTGGACTTGAAGAGGCAATACTATAAGGTGCAAACCTTGTAGAAGAGACAATATACAGGACATGATATTGGAACCAAATCCTAAACTAAAGAATGTAAATGACATAAAATTTCAGATGACATCTAGCAACTTGCTTCTCACTTCTTGCTCTTGGAATGCCTATAAAAGTTATGTTATGTTACATTTTGGGGATATATTCATTAGCAACATTTTTTGGATAGATGACTTTCAATTATGCCAATAGAGGGTATCAATTACGTAGGGAATCTCAGTTTTCCTATTACAATATACCCACTGCTAATGTAATTTTTTAAGTGCTCGATGATAAAATCCTTAAAAGCAAATTTATTAACGAACAAAAGATGCACTTTCAAAACCATACAGCCATCACTTACCTTGTTATGCTCTGCAACAAGCCATGACTCAAATGCTGAAAACAGTAGTGAAGTGGCAATACCTCCCAAAACACGGCCCAACATCAAGATTTTGTACTGCGGAGAGTGTTTGGTGATGCAGCTCAAAATGTAGGTTATGCAGTAAGTAACACTAGCCCTCTTCCGTCCCCTAATCTCAACATAAGAAGCATACACCAAAATGTTATGACAGTTTATGCAGCAAAAAGGCAAGATGAGTCAGGGGGAAGGAATCTCACTGTTTGTCAGCCATAGATCCCACAATGGTTCCAAACAGCATGGATGACCCAAAACCAGCAATAAAAAGTTGGCCAATCTCCCCTTTACCATATCCATATGTACTATAAAGGTAGTAGACATATGGACCTTGCAACCAGTCTCCAGCTATAGTTATAGAAATAGCAACCTATTAGATTAACAAAAACTAAACAGTAACTTCACTTTCTTTTCAACATGCAAGAGCACATAAGCGCCTGCGCACAAATAAAAAAAAATCTCTACAAGAAGTTTCCAGTGTGCATTTTTTGATTAATTATATCATTAGTAGCATCTTGTCTGGGTATAAATTCATCGGTGACAATCAGTCAAAATTTGACAAATACATCAAATAAATTGTACTAAATTTACTCATTTTAATAGCTAAAGAAGCTGCTGCAATGAATATTCTAGTTTGGATATCAGCCTCGAAAAATGAATGCATGATTCAAAGAGTTAATATTAATTTTTTGATAAGATAATTAAGTTCGGTGAGAATTATTGAACACAAAGGATCAAAGAAAATATATAAGCTTAATGTACTCATTTATTTCCAAACAACAAACAAATAACATTACTATCACAGCTACAGGACCAGAAGGTACTTCACAGCTATCACAGAGAGCCAAATTTACGAGAGGAAGGATATGACATCCATTTTCAATTTACGAAGACGGAAAGGGCAAGCCAGGAAGAAAACATAAATGATGCCTTTCGTAATAATTTTTTTTCGCTGGTAAGCCACTTCACATCTGAAAATTCCCTGACAAATGACATGCAGAGAAAAACACCAGGACGGTACTATTCGCTTGAATTCAGAAATCAAACGGCAAAAAAACCTCTACAATATTACCAAATCGCACGAGATCAATCAGAAAAATCACATCAATGGGGATTGATTCGGATCTGGAGGAGAAGCACGTTTACAATTAATCAAATCCAAATCAACGAGGAGACCTCAAAATGCCAGATCCGAAGACACCAATGACGCACAAACAGAGAGACATTCAAAGAGCGAGCAGATTCGGGCAAGATCCGGCGAGATAAAGCAAGAACACAGATCTGAGGTTAAAAATGGTGAACGTACCCATCATGAGTGAATAAACAAGAAGGTAATTGTTCTTGAAGGAATTGAATGCTGAAGACGTGGTGACTCGATCTTTGTTGGTCTTGCTCAACTCGAGTGCTGCCACCACCGCACCCAATGCGCCAAACACGAGATAGTAGAACATCTCCATTTTCAGTCTCTCTGGCGATTTCTACGTGCGAATGCCAGAAACAGATCAAGCAAGAAGAAGGGAAGTGTCCCAGAAGAAGTGAACAGAGTAAGAATTCTCAGATACGACGAGCACAAGGAGAGAGATGGTAATAGAGAAGAGATAGAAACATATATATAGGGGATGAAAACGGAGCTAAGATTGGGTGCGATGCGACCAGTATGAATACCCATACTGACTAGCTACTATTTTCAAAGCCTGTTTGACATGATTATCCCTCCAACTTTCTTTTTTAAGCTTTGACTCCGGCTAATGTGCTTTGCGAAGGAACTCATTGTAAGAAATGTGAGTGTTAAAAGAATAACATTTTCAAATTCTTTTCACGCGTTTTTTCACTGTTAATTTAAATATATTTTTAATCATTGTAAGAAATGTGTGTGTGTATAATATAGTATGTGGAAAAGAATATAATTTCTGGTCTTTAAATTTCTTAAATTATTAGTTATTAATTTGGTTTATGAAATTCAACTCAAATACTCTACACAACTCAACTCCTTCAAATTTTTTATTTAAAACAACCCAGCGCTTATAATTGTTTGATCCTAAACAATCAAACTCTTCTGATAAAAAAGGAGTTTGACTTACTGCTAGCAGTCTGGGTAGGGGTGAGCAACGGGCGGGCGGGCTAGCCCGTGCCCCAACCCGTAGCCCGCCCATTTAAATTACACGGGTACGGGGACGGGCTAGCCCGTGCCTCAACCCATTTAACAATTCTTAAACAGGCTAAGGCATATACGGGCGGGTTTTAACGGGTAATGGGCAACCCGTGTAAAAAAATAAAGGAAAAACAGCTTGATCCTTGAGCAATAATAATACTGTCCACTTACACAACAAAGTTCACTTGTTGTCGTTGATCCCATC
>JANTPZ010000870.1:0-21337 GCA_025593235.1 Vachellia pachyceras | reverse complement strand
CCAAAAAATTGGATTAGTCTAACCTTAATAACACACTAAGAGAGTTTAACAGTGTCCTCAAGGCGAGGGTTCGAACCCTGGGGAGTGACAGCCGCGATAATTAACGCAACCTCAAAGAGGTTGTCCCATCGGTACCTCACTACTACCGTAAGGTCTCATCGCGGGGGATCCGGATTAGTCTGGAGCGGGCAATGAACCCAGAATACCCCAGAATATCGGATGGTTTAAAAAAAAAAAGTGGTTTCCAACTAAGAACACCAGATTTAACACGTTGTCTAGGTTTGGTACCAAAGGAAACTCAAATGAAAATTGAACCACATTTGCAATAATTCCAGTACCTAAATGCATGGAAGTCATTCAAAAGATATGTAGGAAGGACATTACTAACGGCACATTTGCATCTCTCTACCATTTTGAAACATTCTTATGTGCTTTTGCACCTTTGCCAAGTGCACACTTACAAGTAGTTCATGGGTTGATGTCCATCTTAACCCTAGTAGTAGTAATAATAAATTAAAATTCAACGTTAAATCTTTTCAAATTGAAAATTAAGTAATTAATTTAATTTAAAACAACTTCAAATAAAACATCAAATCAATATCCTATTTAAGGTCAGTGGAAGATAAAAAATTAACATCAAGATCACATGAAACAATCTTGCCAGCCAGATAACACATTCATGCAGCAAATAATACTTTTTTCCCCCTTAAATAGAGCACTAATATATAATAACAGATAGTACCTTCACAAGGTGTGATGGACTCATCATTCTAATACCCCAATACTATTGTTACATGAATGGTTAACGTCCTATATAAAAGATATTCACATTAAGAAACAAACAATTAATGACTAGTGAATACAATCTCATAATATTTTCTGCCGCAGCCCACTATTTTCTTCATGCAAATGAGAACTCATAATATCTGGTGATCTTATTTTGTAAAAAAGAAAAATTCAGAAGAAAGGAGGAAAGCCTAAAGCAAGAAAAAGTTTGTCCCCAGGTTAGTGGATCAAGTCATTAGGCTCAGTCAACTATCTTCTAGACTTCGCCCTTTCGTTTTTTCCCCTCGCCATGTCTAGATCTTCGAGGTGCCTCATCCTCACTTTCACTCTCTTCATTTCTAAGGTTGTTTCCAACAGCATACTGATCCTCCTGGGATGTGTATTGCATGTCATCATCAGGTCCACCCGATTGACCCATCATGTCTGGACCCTTGCCCTGCTCTAGCCCTGAACTGAACCTATCATTACGATCAATAGGTCTTTGATCTCTCCTAGCAACACGGTTAGCGTTCTGATGCTGCGGTGGTGGCATGAACATTGGAGGCATACCACCTGGTCTGCCGCCCCGTGGTGGATTTCCACCTGCAGCCCCCATTCCACCCATAAAGGGAGCACGTGGGGGATTCATCATCATCCCAAACCCACCACCTGGAAACATCCCAGGTTGAGAGGGTCGCCCACGAAACATCATTGCCGCTGGGGGCCCTGCAAAATCATTGGAGAATCTGGGACCATAGGGACCGAAACCACGAGGGCCCATGCCAAATAGATCTGGCATACCAAATCCATCAGGTGTTACTGGTCCATACGATAATCCATCTCCCATCATTACTGGAGGAAAACCCTGCATTCCTGGAATAGGCCGGGCTCCACGTCCCATAGGCATGTGAGGAGGCCACATCATACCTCTGCCCCTACCTCTGCCTTGAGCAGCCGGTCCAACACCTGGGCCAAAGCTCTCCTCCTCTTCATCACTTTCCTCCTCTTCCTCCTCTTCATTGTCTTCAAATGGAACAATATCCGGATTTTCTCCTCCATTATCAGGATTCACTCCCCTTGCTTTCTCTTCCTCTCTCTTAGACTCTGCTGCACGTGAGACAGCCTGAACTCAAAAATGGAGATCAAGGATTAATACTTTTCTTAGAAAATTGGAGTGCAATATGGGATAATTGTTTGAATGTTGAATTATCGCGTTTTGCTTAGTGTATTAACTGGTAAGTTAGTTTATACTTTGTACATAATGTCAAGTATTGCAACGACTTCCTCATGAATCTAGAATCAGACCATAGCCAATTATGGTGCATTGAAGAAAGAAGAAGAAGGACTATTCATTAGAAAAAGGGGGGACCAGTAAGAGATTCCATGGTGGGGTGTTCCATAGCATACAATGGAAAGGTCTTAGAAGGAAAGAGAGAGATATGGTTATGGGAATTATATAGAGAGGCAGGTTGATGGAGAGAGATGTGGTTATAGGAGTTATCTAGACTTTCGAGAGATTCTTGCCTTGAGTGGTAGTGAAAACCTTTCTTTGTTGTTTCTTTTTTCAACGTTTTATTATTTTACTGGTCTGCTCCTATTGTATTTCCTCAAATCTACTCATTCTCGTGCTTTTGTGGGTGGGTTAAATGATTGGTTATCTGGCTGGCTAATGAGGATTCGAAGGAAATCCATCAATCTGGTATCACTCAATTTATCAAACCATTACAATGAGAACACAGTTAATGTGCGGGAAAAGACCAAGATGAAGACTAAAAAGAAAGCATACCATAAGTTCACTATCTGGCTCAAGATAAAGCAAGGATGCCAACTGCTCACCAACGGACGGCTCCAGTTCTTGACAATCTCTACTTATCTGCAATTACATTTACAAACAATAGCGCTAACGCCCCAGTCTGATTGTAACCTAACTACATGAAGCATCATATTAATCAAGCTGCAAATCGAAAAAGATAACTTCGCAGATACAATATTGAAAAAAAATTTAATTATCATACTAAATATCTACAATGGTTATAAAGAGGTAAAATTGTACATTCGGTTCTTTATTTCACATAAAATTTTATTTTAATCCCTTAATTTAATAGTGTCTTTTCAATCATCTAACTCTAATACCATTAGTTTCATTTATAAAAGAAATGTTGGCATTTAATTTGAAGTTTTGACAAAACATTCTCAAATAAGAACCTAAGCTGAAAAACTTAATTCTGAACCTAAAGTCTTCAATCCAAAAGCCTTCACAATGCGTAAAACACACCATTGAGGCAACCAAATGAACATGTGGAAAGGATTACTCTGTCCAGTACTGCAGTTATATATCAAGACTGAAGTGTTGAGAAGCCAAAAAATTCATTGATATCCTCTTAATAGTTAAAAGTGACTTCGGACTCGACAAAATAGAAGTAAAGGAACGGTAAGGCCCCTAACAATAGTAAACTCAAACTCCTGACAAAAACTCCTCCAGTAGTTCAACCTCAATTGGGCCTTTCAAAAACTGAACCCAAAAGGAAATAAAATAAAATTTAGAAAGATTACTCTTTAAGTAAATTTTAAGAGCCAAGCACGGGTAAAATAATAAATAAAGCAAAAATGGAGCAAACAAATCTTGAAAAGATAATATTAGATCATAAACTAGCAAAGATAATACCTTTACAGGTAAGTTCTCATTGTATGGATTCCTTAAATGGCGAGTCTTGTGAAATGACAATTCACATAACTGCAGACAAGAAATTGCGATTAGACAGATCATTTGAGCAGAGATTTCAATATAAAATTCAGCAGTTTCGACACTAGTTCCTGAACAAATTTCAACCACATTTTAAAAGTTCGCCAACCTATATTGTCCACTCTTAGTTACAAGTTTCAAAACACAAAATTATGAGAAAACATTTAATGTAAGTTTGAAATATCATTTAGTTAGACAATTGTTCACACTACATGGGTTATTTAAAAATGTCATTTTTATGAATGGATAGAATCTGTAATGATCAAATATGTGGATGAGTTGGCATGGCAACAATTGAGAAGAAAATGGTAGAAACTCATTTGAGGTGGTTCGGACACGTTCAGATAAAGCCATTAGATGCATCAATAAGGAGGCTTGATCAAGCTGTATGAAGTCCTTTGAAAAGAGGTAGAGGAAGACCAAGCACACACTCAATAAGGTTATGGAGAGAAATTTTTTAGTTAATAATATATCTACCGATCTAGTCTATAATAAAGCACAATGGCATAATGTGATATATGTAGCAAATCTCACCTAGTGGGATAGGGTTTTATTGTATTTCTACAACAGAAATTCATATAAAAATTATATATTTAATTCCTTGAAAATAACAACTTAATATCTAAACAAAGTTAACAGAATTCTGAATATAAATGAGAGAGCAAATGATCACACAAAGACATTTTAAAAGCGTAAAATCTTTTTTCCAAGCGAATTCTCTTCTTAAAAAACCATCAAGTTTCCAATAGACATGTACAAGCATTCGCCCCCTAAAAAAAATCCCCCCCAAAAAAAAAGTGAAACTGCACCAAAATTTTTGTCTTTCCTTAAAATCCATAACCAAAGAAAAACATACATATGAAGGAAAGGGAGCCACGTAACTTAGAGACTCAATGCCAGAAAGCAAAGGGTGAAAAAATTAAACAACAACAAAACCTTATTCCACTAGACTGAGTCGGCTATATGAATCATATAACTCCATCATGCTTTATGGAAGACAAGATCTTTGGATAGATTATTTAACAAAAAAAGGAAATAAATTAATGGGAAAAATCCAAAAATGGATATCCATTGGAAAAACAGAGCATGATGGCATTAAAACGGTTATACATTTGGGTCAATTTAGGCTCAATACTTTGACAACATTTTAATGCATACTTGGAGGTATGAGATACCAAATCCCACATTGAGTAGAATGGGGTTCTCAATAGATTATTTAAGTGTGTTGGTTTTCCCATATCAAAAGCTAGCTTTTAGGGTAAGGTTCCCCATACCACTTAAGTATCCATCAATTAGTATCAGGGCCAGATTAATGACCTTTCCAAATATGGCTAACCACGGAGGATTCTGACCGATACGAGGTAGAGTGAAGTGCCTTGGAGTGCAGCCTCCAAGACGTTGGCTTTCCATGGGGGTCAATTGATAAAGATTTGGTAATATGGGATACCAAGTCCTACATTGAGTAAAATGAGATGCTCAATGGGATATTTAAAAAGGTTGGTTCTCCCACCTCAATAGCTAACTCTTGGGGTAAGGTTCCCCATCCCACTTAGGTACCTATCACATTCCCTCTCAAGTTGGGCATATGCATTGATCATTCCGAACTTGCTATTTAGCTCTTAGAATTTCTCTCTTAATTGTTTTTGGCTGGGCACCTACCAACTCCCTCCATTTTATAAGCAAACAGATATTGCAAAGAGCAGTCCTACTATGTAGTAGGAAAAGACACACACACACAAATGATAAAGCCCTTCAATAGATTAGAATATTCCTCAAAGAAACATATCCAAATAAGAAGTTGCACCACGGATTTCATCCTTTGTAACTGCATCTTCCTCCCAAAAAAAAATCTGAAGAGCTCTAGCTAAGCTAAGCATAACATAGATGCAGGAACAATAGTGGCCGCAAAAAAAATAATAAAATAAAGGCTAAACTTCAGCTTTACAAGTCCGTAAATTTCACTTGACCATAAAGGCATTACTGAACAAACTATCATATACAAAAATATTCATTAAAGGTTCTGCAAGTTATGTAAGCAACTGTTCACAATAAAAAACAAATTGACTGTTTCAAGTAATCCAAACTGCAGAGTAGTTTGGCCAAAAATCGTTGTTTGAATGCTTGTCCAACATTAATTTCTGGTTTTAGTTTCCCATTTGCTCTGTCAGAGTCCCATTAAGTATATTGGAGGGTTCTTGGATCCATCTTTTGGTATATTGCTAGCAATATGAAAGAATCATTCATTTAAGTTGCTAAAAGAGGATTCAAACCTTTAACCATTTAACAGAGAAGTTACGTCCATAATGAGCAGTTCCATGCGCATATTTCCAGTTTCCCCCAGTAGCAGAGCCCCCAATTCTGGATGTCATCTTCGCACAACCCTGTTAAAAAATTACAGATTACTTCAGATTCACTTTATAAACCACAACTATATAAAAAAAGAAAAAGTGATATTAGGGTTCTGGTTCAGCTTCCCAGAATAATAGATGCCCTGCATCAAATTAATCATGTTAAAATGAGAAGTGATGATTGCCAGCATATAACTATCTTAGGAAGGGGAAGCAGGCCCAGTGAGATGCTAACGGGACCAACTACATGAGGGAAAAAATTCACATGACCAAAGAGTGGGAAACATGAGCTGGCAGAGAAGTGGTCGAATGGGCAATGATCTGGCACAACTACCTTTGTCAGGCAGCGCAGGGAGAGGAGGGGGGAGCTGAGGGAATTAAAACATTAGGAAGGTTGCAAGAGATAGGTGGATTCTGAAGAAACTAGGAAGTGGGAGAGGTCCTGGTCTCTCAAATCCAATACCAGTGAATGTTTACCATTTTCATCTTTTCCCTTTTCTAGCCAGATTTTAATTCTAATATTGTTAAAGTCTCAAGCTATTGCTGAAGAGGAAAGAGAAGAAGTGCAGTTTGTAAATAACATTGAGCTAGAAAAACTTCATCACTCTACCACTAATAGGTCATGGGGGAGTTATTTTGAGCAACTGATAGGAACTTGGTTTAATAATTTATTTTAGGAAGCAGTTATTTATGCATTTTGTTTTATTATGTGTCTTGTATTAATTATTACAAGTGTCTAGCATTGGTTACATTATTGTCAGTTTTATATGAATAGGACAAGTTAGTTATTTTCAGCTTATGTGTTAGGCTATAAATATCATATATATATTCCACCAAGACAGGGATCAATCAATGATTCTATAGTTTCCTAGTTCTCTCCTTTATTTCCTTGGAACTCAGATTTTGGTTCTAGTTTTCCTCTCCTCTCTCCCCTCCTTTTTTCTTTTCTCTCTGTTTGAAAGAAAGCTCACATTGTTATTACTTGTTATGCATGGAAGTACAATATATATAGTTGCTGAAGGCTCAATCACAGGGAGAAATCAGCAGCTAACAGAGCAAAATACGCGATTATATAATCAGGAATTAATGTGGATTTATTCTCCTAATCATAGGCAATAATTCAGGAAGTAAATAAGGAAAAAGATCAAATTTGAAATCTGATTTCTAACACTCCCCCTCAAGCTGGAGAATATATGTCTATCATTCCCAGCTTGCTTCGAAGTCCTTCAAATTTGACTCGAGGAAGAGCCTTGGTCATGATGTCTACAACTTGGTCTGCTAACCGCACAGTCTAATTTGATGAAGTGCCTATCAATTTCAACATGTTTTGTTCGATCATGATAGACTGGGTTCTTGGTCATCTCATATGTTTGCCTTGTTGTCACACCAGAGATCTAGGGGGCCTTCGTATGGAATTCCTAGCTCCTTCAGTAGTCTGATGAGCCATATTCCTTCACATACCCCAAGAGCTATGGCTCTTAATTCAGCTTCAGCACTGCTTCTGGATACTACGGTCTGCTTCTTGCTTTTCCATGTGACAAGATTGCCCCCAGACATAAGTGCAATAACCCGTTATCGATCTTCAGTTATCCACGGATCTAGCGTGATTTGAATCAGTGTAGATCTCTATATTTCTGGCACTTCCCTTTTCAAAATAAATTCCTCTTCCGGGATTGAGTTTGAGGTAGCTTAGGATCCTGTAAACAGCATTCACATGTTCTTCCTGAGGCTAGTAAATAAACTGACTGACCACTCCGACTGCATGACTAATATCTGGCCGGGTTTGAGTTAAGTATATCAATTTGCTTACCAATCATCTATACCTCTCAGAATCTACAGGTACTCCTTCCACTTTGACTTCAAGATTGCATGAGTCTTCCATTGGAGTCTCATCTGGTTTCACTCCGAGCATCCCTATTTCTTGAAGTAAATCAAGCGTATATTTCCGTTGTGACATGTTGATCCCTTTCCTGGTCCTTGCCACTTCCATGCCAAAAAAGTAGCTCATTTATCTTAGGTCCTTGACCTGAAATTCCTTTGCCAAGGCATTCTTGAGTCTAGTGATTGATGACTCATCATTCCCAGTTATGACTATATCATCCACATACACGATCAGAATAGTTATCTTGTCATCATCATGCTTGACAAATAGTGTATGATCTGCTTGCCCTTGAGTATACCCAAACTTCTTGACTGCTTTAACAAACCTGTCGAACCACGCCCGTGGAGATTGTTTCAGGCCGTAGAGGGATTTGTTGAGTTTGCAAATAGAATTCTACGGAGCTATCACTCCATCTGGGACCTCCATGTACACTTCCTCCCCCAGATCTCCATTCAAAAAAGCATTTTTGACATCCAACTGATGTAGAGACCAATCGAGGTTGGCAGCTATAGACAAAAGAACTTTGATGGTATTGAACTTTGCCACTGGTGCAAAAGTCTCCAGAGAATCAATTCCCCGTGTCTGCGTGTAACCTTTTGCAACTAACCTCACTATATATTTATTTATGCTTCCATCTAGATTGAATTTTGGGGTGAAAATCCATCTGCATCCTACTGGTCTCTTGCCCCTAGGAAGTGTGGTAATCTCCCATGCTTCGTTCTCCTTTAGGCCCTCAACTCTTCTTTTGCTGCTTGTTTCCAGTTAGGGTCAGCCATGGCTTGTTGGAATGTATATGGTACTTTGATCCATGCACTATTCACAACAAAACTCTGCATTATAATAGATAAATTTCCATGAGACAAACCTCTGAATGGGATGCTGAGTGCAAGATCTTACCCCTTTTCTGAGTGTAATAGGCCAGCCCGATTGCTCAGAATTTGACGCCGAGTGAGAGTCATGGCGTTGCCTTAGAATGTTCGGGACTCTATTGTCGCTTTCTTCCTCCTGCTCCTGCGATGTCATCTCATCGGGACTAGGTTGTCCAGCTACCCCAGCATCAATCTCAGCATTGGTTTCCACAATTCAAATTGTGTTTGGAGAAGTTGGTTCCACAGTTTGGGTTGTATTTAGAGAAGCTGGGATTACAGGTTCAGGTTGGTTTGGTGGTATAGGTATATCTGGGATTTCAGGTTCTGTGGGATTGGGCTGGTTTGTTGGTAAGGGTATATCTGGGATTTCAGATATTGTGGTATGTTCAAATTCCCAAATTAGCCATTCCACTCCACTGATCTCCCCTTAAATGGGCAATTTGGGATAGTAGGCATCATCCTCATAAAAAACCGTATCTTTGGATACTGTAAGTTTTCTAGTGGTACGACAATAGCACTTGTAGCCCTTTTGAGTAGAAGAGTATCCCAAGAAGATACATTTGTCAGCCCTAGCATTTAGTGTTCCCCCATTATGGTTATACACAAACACGACATATCCAAACACTTACTGGGGTATAGCGGATATGAGAGGACAGTTTGGATATGTTTCAAGAAGGCATTGAATTGGAGTGCTAAAGTTGAGGATTTTGGATGGCATCCGATTGATGAGGTAGACAGCTGTCAACATGGCATCTCCCCAAAGTACATGTGGAACATTTCGTTCAATCATAAGGGCTTGGGTTACTTCTAAAAGATGCATGTTTTTCCTTTCAGCAACTCCATTTTGTTGGGGTGTGTATACACAAGAGGTTTGATGGTGAATTCCTTGCTGATCAAGAAACTCCTTGAAAGGCCGACTCAAGTATTCTTTGGCATTGTCACTACTCAATACTCTAATGGAGGTGCGTGATTGGGTTTGGATAAAGGAATGAAATCTTTTAAATATTTGGAGCACTTAAGATTTCTCTCTTATCAAGTATACCCAGGTAATCCGTGTATGATCATCAATAAATGTGACAAACCACCTTTCTTGGTTCAAGGTTTTTATTTTGGCAGGGCCCCATATATCACTATGGATTAAGGTAAATGGTGCTGTAGTTTTGTAGTTTTGTTTGGGATAAGAGCATCGGATTTGTTTTGCCAATTGACAGGTTTCACAATGAAATGGAGAAGAATCTTTATTGAATAAGTTTGGAAACGCATGCTTCATATAATTAAAACTGGGGTGGCTTAACCTCATGTGCCACAAGCGTATATCTTTATGATCAGAGTTGGAGCTAACCAATGCCTTCCTTGTTCCATTCTTCTCGGTATTCGAACCTTCAAGGTAATAGAGTCCATCCCATTCCTTAGCAGCGATTCCAATCCTCTTCTCTGATGTCAACTCTTGAAATACACATTGTTTTGAGTTAAACATCACCCAATAATCATGATTGGTAGTAAGCTTGCTCACAGAGATTAAATTGCATGTGAGAGCAGGCACGTATAATACATTGTGAATTTCAAGATGTGTAGATAACACTACAGTCCCAATTCCTTCAACCTTTGTATATAAGCCATTAGCCACTTTCACTCTCAAATTCTCATGGCAATACTTGATTCCGCAAAATAAGGATTTGTTACCAGATATATGATCAGTTGCTCCAGAATCTACTATCCAGGTCTTTGTACTGGTCACCATTGCATTAAGGGCTATAATGGAGTTACCTGACTGCACTAAATTCACGTTAGTTTGAGTTGCAAGACTTGTACCACTAACAAGGGCCATAGGAGTTAAGCCTATATTGGTTAGATACCTTGAAACATGTTCAAAAAGTGGAGGGAAGCCAACGGGAGGCATCTTCTGGTCAGCAGCAGGAAGCAATGCGTGGGAAACGGAGCGTGTCTGTCACGCGCCTTGAAGAACGTCGACGCGTGCTTATCACGCGCAGGGAGGTATGCCGGCGCGTAGAGGTCACGCGCTTCTCGGAAAGTCATCGGGCTTCTGGGATTCGCCGATCTGCGTCGTCTGAAGCTGATCGCGGAGGCGGTGGCGTCAAGGGAGCCACGTACAGAGAATATGACCGGCACATGGCTCTCACGCGCAGGTCGGCGTCATCTTCTGGGAGCTCGCCGATCGGCAACGTCCAAGACTGGTGGTGTTGGCGGTGTTAGCAACGGACCTCCGGTACGGGAGATCCTCTCTCACTCACTGTCACTCTCGAGTCGCTCTCTAGCTCACGGTCACTCCATTCTCAGACACTCACCAACAGAAGGCTGAGGGAGGCCCTCGATCTCTCTCACTATCTGACTCTCTAACTTGTTCTGATACCATATTTGAAAGAAAGCTCACATTGCTATTACTTGTTATGCATGGAAGTACAATATGTATAGTTGCTGAAGGCTCAATCACAGGGAGCAAATCAGCAGCTAATAGAGCAAAATACGCGATTACATAATCAGGAATTAATGTGGATTTATTCTCCTAATCATAGGCAATAATTCAGGAAGTAAATAAGGAAAAATATCAAATTTGAAATCTGATTTCTAACACTCTACTCTTATCATTCTTCCTTTGTCATCTCTAGGCTTACAGATTCTGGTACTAGAGCTCCTCTTCTTCTTTACTCTTTCTCTTCTCTCTCTTATCCCCTTCTATTTCTACCTCTATTTTTCAGATCGTATCAAATTCTTAATTTATTAATTCAGATATTAACCTTAGTAGAAATTGTTACCCGCACTGCTTTTATATAAACCCTGCTGTGCAGACAAAATTTCGTTATTAAACATCAATAGAAACCACTACATGGATCAACTTGTTAAATATTTTCAACATTCAGAAAACAATGATAGGTTTTTTACTTTATAGATAAAATTCTTTAAGTGTATGAAGAGTGGTCAAGAGTTCAAAGTTACCTATTTTAAGGCATGCCTGACAAAAACATAAAACAAAATTTACTTTTTCAGCTTAGGCACAGAGACAACACAGATGGGGCAGAGTGAAATCCTCAAAAAAGGAGACAAACTAGGGAAAGAAAAATAGACTATAAACCAATCTTGAAAGAGAAAATAAAAAAATTCCCAATTTTAGTTGTTGTACATTATTTTTGGGAAAATTGCAGCGCACGGCATTAGGCAATCTGAATACAAGGTCATGCCAAAGGCCTTTTCAATTGGCATAAGTACCACAAATGAGAAGTTTACGTAATGAGAATTCAAGTTCAACCCATGGAAATGAGAGTATACTCACGCTGCTTGTGTTCCATGTTTATTATGTGTATTGTCACTGTTCATGCCATTATCAGAGTTGAGTAGAGGAAAATAGTTAAGTCTGTAAATAATTGTTAATAACAAATCTATTCTTTAAAAGGTTAAATATAATTCTTAACTAGCCATCCTTCATATAGCTACGTATCAGATGAAGAACAGTTTTTATCCTTAATGAAGTTCTGGAATCTCTCTATATATCCTATTCCAAAACAGAATCAGGAAAAGCGACTAAGTGAAACACAGTCTTGGGCTTGAGCTTTTAGCCTTCCAACCTTCTATTCCCTATCTACATATCAGCCCTTTCCTGAGAGGGGGCATGTTAGAGCTATAAATAAAGCCTATACAATAAGCTACAATTAACAGCTTATATTTTCGGGTTGAAGTGGTCATCACAATTAACAATAAGCTACCATTAACAGCTTATATTTTCGGCTTTTAATGTTGCAATGTAACCTCAGAAAAATACAAAGAATTATTTTATTTAACAGTCTCTGGTGGCTTCCAAAATTAATCCTTAATTGACTTCTAGAAGTATCCAGATAAAAACAGTATCTGAAAAATCTTAGCAGAGATGTTCCACTGAAAATTAAGAGATACAGAGAAGAAATAGAAAGGGCAGGACACTAAATCATATAAAAGCCACAATGACCATCATATACAAGGAGCGTCATTCCCAGTTGCACCTTAGCTCCGGAGGCTGTGCCATGTATTTGATGTTAGACAACAATGCTAGAAAGGCACTGCACACCACTCATGGAATTCAAAGGAACAAGTTGCCAAGTGCTGGAGGGGGAAATCTATCAATGCTCACGTTGGAAAGGGCTTCCTTAGTCCAGCATCACTCATAAAATAGGAAGCCCCAGTACTTTAGCTCAGTTTTCCATCTTGCTAATCAGCAAAAGGAATTATAACACATGCTAAAACATAAAGCTGCTCAAGATGAATACAACACACATAGTCAAGCAGGATGATGCAACTTTTGAAACTCACCTGAAAATGTCGAGTTCTGTTGACTGAGAAAATCAATATCACATTTTCCACCGTGTCAAAGGCTTCATTCAGTTTAGCCTCATTGCTCCTTTGAGTTGCCCATACTCCTTGCTGAACAGATAGCTCCAAATTTTCACGATTGCAACTTTTAACAATAAAATACCTAAGATTTTGGTTGGAAATACTTTAGTAAAATTTAAGTAAAAGAACAGTCTTCAACTGAAGATATATTTTTATACTTTATTATTTACAATCTGAACATAATCTCTTCTTGAAAACAAGACCTTGCTTTCAATTTCAGATCCTGTGCATGATCACCAGAGTCATTGAAGATAATACTAATAGAAATTCTAGTAACAAAGTATCAAGATGCAATAGCATAATTTGACAGTGATAATAATAGAGGACAGTATGACAGGAACTAAAATTTTAAGTGAACAAGACATTAATTTCAAGAGAACTTGACTGTAAGTTGGAAATTGGGCTTCAATCAAGGTCCAACTCATTCTTTTACCCTATTCATTTGTTTTCTTAGTTATTTTTTCTTTATTTTCTGTTTCGGTCACATGTATGTAGTTTCTAGTCAACTATTATCTCTTAGAAAATCAGATTTCGAGATTATTACAGATCAAATATTCTTTATAAAAATGTAGCATAGCCTTTCCGGGATAATAAGACAAATAGATTGACAGAATTAGTGAGCTGTTTTCCACATTGTTTTTCATTTAAACTTGTTGTGGTTAAGATGAGATTTAATGCTGTAAATAGGATATGTTTTTGCTGTTTATAGGAGAGTATCACGGGTTGATTGTTAGGATATCTTGGGCATTTAGTTTTTTTCCTTATTTCTCTCCTAATCTCACGGGATTTGTTACTGCCCGTTATTTGTATATATCCCAATGAATACTTAGAGGAATAGTGAATTGAATTTGCCTCTGGTTCACATGGTATTAGAGCGCCAGGTTGATTCCTCTGGAAATTCCGATACTGAAAACACCTCAGGCAAGTCGCATCCAGGTCGTCCAGCAAGAGAGCCATTGATGTCGGCGAACGAGAAGTCCTCAACAAGTGATCCGCGTCAAGCTGGTGGTTCGTCTGGCATGGCTACAGGTCTCGAAGGATCATCGGTATTGATCGTGTCGGACAAGCTGAATGGTTCGAACTATCGGGAGTGGGCCCATGCTATAAAGTGGACAAGGTAGAGGAAAGATGGGATATCTCATAGGCAAAACTGACATCCCAGAAGAAACCAACGTACAAGCTACACAGCAATGACACACCGATAATTCTCTAGTGTCGTCATGGTTGAGAAATTCCATGATTCCACATATCAAGTGAAGTTTCATATTTCTCCCAACAGCCCATGAAATTTGGGAGGCAGTCCGTGACTCTTATCATGACAGAGAAGACTTGGCACGCTTGTTTGAAATCAAAACCAAGATTTGGGAACTTAAACAAGGTGACCGTGACGTTACATCATATTGGCTGGAAATTTCTGCATTGTGGCAGGAATTAGAGTTGATGTCTAATGAAGAATGGGCTTGTGCTTGTGATGCAGCCCGTTACAAGGAACAGACGGAAAAGGAACATGTTTTGCAGTTCCTTGCAGGGCTGAATAAGTCATTGGACGATGTGAGAAGTCGAATATTGAGCCGTGTTCCTCTTCCATTAACCAGAGAAGTATTCTCTGAGGTTCGCCGAGAAGCTTCAAGATGCAAGGTTATGCTTACAAAAGTGACTCTGCCAACAATCCCCACTTCTAATTCTGCTGCGTTTGTAAGCAGGAATATTGAGAATCAACGCGCACACAAAGGAGCAAGGTTACTTGCGATCATTGCAAGAAGACTAGCCACACTAGGGATACGTGCTGGAATCTACATGGGAAGCCACCTGATTGGAAACCTCGAAAGGGAAAGCCTCGTGGCTATCATACGGCTCATGAACATCCAAACCCAACACCAATGCCTCAAGTTGATAAGGAGCAGCTAGGTAAGCTACTTGAAATGCTCAATGTTCTACAGAAAACAAGGCAGTCTTAGAAACTAAACCCCACGGCTTCTATAGCACACAAAGGTATCTATGCTCCTACTACTACTTCTAGTAACTTTAAATGGGTTGTTGATTCTAGTGCATCAAAGCATATGACCTCTGACTCTACACTGTTTAGTATTTATTCTCCTAGTGCAGGTAATGAAAGAATCAAAACAACAAATGGGTCTCCCTCGCCTATAGCCGGCAAGGGCAGTGTTATTATTTCTAACCTTATGAAATTAGATTCAGTATTGCATGTTCCACATTTACCTTGTAATCTTCTTTCCATAAGCAAGCTAACCAAACAAGCAAATTGTTGGGCTCATTTTTGTTCCACTCATTGTATTTTTCAGGATCTCTCATCAATGAAGATGATTGGCAGTGCAAAGGAACATAATGGTCTCTATTATCTCGACGAATCTACCTTGGGTAACTTGTGGTCTAGAATTCAGTGCAATATTGTGTCTACTTCTGAGAATAAAGAAAACACAGACCTTGTGTTATAGCATAGGAGGATGGGCCTTCCCAATATCCAATACCTGAGTCAGTTGTTTCTTGAATTTAAGTTCAATAAATTGTCTTCTTTCCATTGTAATGCATGTGAACTTGCCAAACATCAAAGAACCACTTTTAACCGTGTTGAATACAAATCTGCCCATCCTTTCTCTATTATTCATAGCGAGTCTCGTATTCCAAATCGTACACACAAAAAATGGTTCATCACATTTATTGACCATACTAGATTGTGCTGGGCTTATTTGCTCCATGACAAAACTGAAGTCCCATCTGTCTTTATTGAGTTTCAAACTATGATTCAAAATCAATTCAGTTCCACCATACAAATCCTTCACACTGATAACGGGACAAAATACTTTAATAAAAAACTGGGCAATTTCCTCAAAGAACATGGAATAATTCACAAAAGTACTTGCCCAAACATCCCACAACAGAATGGAATTGAGAGGAAAAATAGACACCTCCTTGAAGTTGCATGTGCACTAATGTTTACATACAATGTTCCAAAGTATTTCTGGGGGGGATGCTATTCTCACGGCTGCCTATCTCATCAATCGAATGCCCAGCCGTGTTCTCTCTTTTTCTATACACCTCAACAAACTTTGTGAGACTCATTCTATTGTGCACTTGAACAATAATCAACCTCTTAAAATTTTCGGATGTGTCACCTATGTTCATTCTCATCATTCCTCTAAGCTTGACCCTAAAGCCGTCAAATGTGTCTTTCTTGGCTACTCCTTTGCTCAAAAAGGGTATAACTACTATGATCCTATCTCCAAACGCCTGTATGTGAGTAGGGATGTGACCTTTGTTGAGCATGAACCTTTTTTCCCTCAAGCTTCAATTCGAGGGAGTGGTGGAGTGAATTTCAACTTATGGAAAGTGGGAATACTGACTACCATAACTTGCACCAGACCCTGTAGTCCCTCCTGATCTAACTCCTATGCCAAAAACAACTGCTGCCCCTATACAAGAAACAGCTGCTGTGGAGAACTCTAAAGGAGCCCGAAATGGGGACATGATTCATTAGAGAAAGGACCACTTGTTTACACTAGAAGGAGGAAACGAGATAATATACCAACTATACCTGAAACACTTCCAGAATCTGAATTGGTGGAGACTCTTGAACCAGCAACTCAAACTGAGTCAGATAAAGGACAAAAGGATGACTTAGACATACATGTTGCCCTTAGAAAGCCATCCAGATCATGTACACAACATCCCATTCAAAGGTATGTTAGCTACAAAGCTCTTTCACCTCAATATCGTACATTTATCACTAATTTGGACAGAATGGAGAAGGGCATTATTGGAGGAAATGAAAGCCTTGGAGAAGAATGAAACATGGGAAGTTGTTGAATTACCTAGAGGAAAGAAGACCGTAGGGTGTAAGTGGGTTTTTACCCCAAAATACAACTCTGATGGGGTCTTGGAAAGATACAAGGCTCACTCAGTGGCAATGGGTTTCACTCAAACATATGGTTTGGATTATAAAGAAACATTTGCACCTGTGGCAAACTAAATACAATCAGAGTCTTACTCTCTGTTGCAGCAAATTTAGATGGCCATTACAACAATTAGACATCAAGAATGCCTTCCTAAACGGTGAATTCAAAGAAGAAGTATATATGACCCTACCTCTGGGCTTTGATAAGGGCAGAACTAATCAAGTTTGCAAGCTGAAGAAATTACTATATGGCTTAAAACAGTTCCCAAGAGCCTAGTTTGACAGATTTTCAAGTCTTAAAGCAGAAGGCTATAAACAGGATTGTCATATCATATTATGTTGAAACCAAGGAAGGGAAGAGGTGTATACTAATTGTCAATGTTGATGATATGATACTCACAAGAGACCATGTTGAGGAAATGGAAAAAATCAAAACTTCCCTTGGGAAAGAATTTGATGTTAAAGACCTTGAGTCCTAGAGATATTTCCATGGGATGGAAGTTGCAAGTTCAAGAAAAGGGATATATGTGTCCAAAAGGAAATACATACTAGAACTTCTGGCTGAAACAGGTTTAGTGGGATGTAGACCAGCTGAAACTCCTATTGTTGTTAAGAAAAAGAAAAAAAACAAGAGACAACAAGAATGAAGAAAAACCTGAGGAAGAAGAAAAGGCAAATGGTGAAAGTGAAGGAGGAGGAGGAGGAGGGGAGGCAACTAACAGAGAGATATCATAAACTTGTTGGGAAATTAATTTATCTCTCCCACACAATACCAGATATAGCATTTGCGGTACGCATAGCAAGTCAATACATGAGCTGTCCAAAGAAGAAACACCTAGAGGGTGTGTACAGAATCCTAAGATATCTCAAGGGAACTCCTTGGAGAGAACTATGGTTCAAAAAAACAGGAGCAGAGAACCATTGAAATTTACATGGATGCAGATTGGGGTGGATCCTATGAAGATAGAAGATCAACCTCAGGTTATTGCCCATATGTATGGGGAAACTTAGTTACTTGGAAGAGCCAAAAACAACGAGTTGTATCTAAAAGTAGTGCTAAATCAGAGTTGAGGTCCTTGGCTCAAGGAATTATGGCTGCAACGCGTTATGAATGAGATACAGGTCACAGTAACTTCACCTTTGAAGCTGTATTGTGATAACAAATCAGCTATAAGCATGGCCTTAAACCCTGTTCAACATGACAGATCAAAACATGTGGAAGTGGACAAACATTTTATTAGAGAAAAAGTGGAAGAGGGAATTATATGTTTGACATATATTCCTACAAGACTACAAGTTGTGGACGTACTAACCAAAGGGCTTCATGGACCAGCATTTGAAGATTGCTTAAGCAAATTGGATATGATTAACATCTATAATCCAACTTGAGAGGAAGTGTGGTTAAGATGAGAATAAATGCTGTAAATAGGATATGTTTTTGCTATTTATAGGAGAGAGTATCACGGGTTGATTGTTAGGATATCTTGGGTATTTAGTTTTTTTCCTTATTTCTCTCCTAATCTCACAAGATTTGTTACTGCCCGTTATTGTATATATCCCAATGAATACTAAGAGGAATAGTGAATTGAATTTGCCTCTGGTTCACACTTGTTTGCTATAGCATATATATACTTCATTCTCACTTCAGCAGTATGACAACTTTTTGCTACCTTTAAGGATAAGTATAGTTTATTATACTGTAGACTGCAAGTAATATCTTTAACAACAGTGAGCCCATCATAGGGCTCCAATGGACAACTTGTAATTTTTTTGGCAAGCACCTTATCTCAAGGCAAGGAGAGGTAAACGAAGCCAGCAGTAAATGCTTGGCTACTTTTCTCAAGCGTGCACACCAAAATTAAACAATGTTGAGTTCATAATGGAAGATAAGAAGCCTTATCAAGGAGATGAAGCAGAATCCAGATAGATATCCTAAGCATTCTTGGCTAAATCAGACCTTGAATATGAAGGGAAGATTAGTGGTAGGAGCCAGCAAAAAGTTGCAAAGTATATTAACAGGAGACTTTCACAATAGCCCAATAGGTAGGCATTCGGGTTGACTTCTACATCGAAAAGGCTGGCAGCAATTCTCTATTGAAAGGGTATGGAGAACGATATAACAAATTAAACTGAACTGTCAAAGCCACTACCTATTCCAACCACAATGTGAATGGATTTGGCAATAAATTAGATTGAAGAACTTCCCAGGTCCTTTAAAAATAAATTTTAGTTGTTGCAGACCGCTTGAAGAAAGCTGCACATTTTAATAGGTTACAACACCCATTCTCAACTGCAGATGTTGCGGGAGTTTTCATAAATAATGTTGAACTTGCACAATAATTACCAACGAAGACCCTATCTTTTGTGGTACGTTCCGGAGGACAGACCAACCACCAGCAACAAAGGTCACAACTCATTCATAATGGACTCTCTTGCATCTTTGAATAATAGGCCTTTGTTTCAAATTTTAACACTTATCCGGGAAGGTGATCAAGACGCAAACAGGTATAGCAATGCAATTAGAGCAGAAAATAATACCCCTTCAATAGCCTAACTCACACACACACACACACACACGTAAATATCCGTAATTATGCATGTGTGCACGTGCATATATTATCTAGTTGCTTCTAATACCAAGAAAAGCAACCAGATAAGATCTTATGCCAAATGCATGGATAACATAAGAGCAATAAAATCTTTTTTTATGTTCCAGAGCCCAATTAAAGAAACAAATGGGGACATTTAAATAAGACCTTACTATCCACTAATAAAGATATTCCAAAACTAAAATTGAAAAGAAAATACAAAATCCTGGCTAATATTTACAAATCAATAATAACTTCTTGTCCAGAGACTGGGAAATTAACTGAGCCAGGAAATTCTCATAGGAAATCCAAAGGGTCTAACATCTGAATTTCCCATTAAAATTAAAACTATAGCATGTGTGGTAAACCAAACCAATTGTATAACAAACTTCAATTATACTGCACAGTATGAAATACATGTATAGCCTGAGGCCCATGCGGGTAAAAGTACTCTTATGAGCAAACTATCCGCAATTGATAAGTGACATTATTCTTTCAAGAAAATAATCTTCAACAAGAACTTTGCATAAATTATTGACAAAAGCAAGCTGATAATCAATTTATACAGCCCATTTGAAAACTACAGGTCTCTGAACACACCTAGATATTCCTTGAGGTAAAGGTGTTGATGTTCTGTTTGTCTGATTGGGGTGGCCATTAGTAGTATTTTGTATTTGACTATGGCTACCCTGCTGCTGAGACTGTTGTATTGGCTGTGGCTGCTGCTGTTGCTGCTGCTGGACATTGCCTGATTCTGCTGCTAATGGCTTTCCAGGCACAGCTTGGCTTGCAGAATTAGCACCTTGCGGAAACTGAGATTTATCAGCTTGCTGAGAATAGCCAGAACCTCTTTGTTGGAAAAATCTGTTAGAGTTGGCATAATTGTAAGAATATAAATGCTGAATCTTTTGAAGCACTTCTTCAACGGAAGGGGGAGGTCCAGGCACTTTTGCATGCCTATACCGGCAATCAGGACCATTCGGACAAAATCCCAACTTGTACCTGTGGACACAGTAAACGGTAAAATCATTGACATGCAAGTTCATGGTCCTATCTTAAGCAAAGAACATTTAGTAACGCACATTGAATGCAATTTTTTTGTTCTTTGAGTGTAGTAAAATCTATTTACTGAAGAGAAAAAAGAAAAATGCAAAACCGGATCAGCAGAATAAGACATCTTCCAAGATACCATTGAAAAAGGGGAAGAGAGAAGAACATCAAATATATAAATCCTTCCAATCGCTTTGGATATCCATAAAAAAGAAGCTCCCGATATAACTTTATTGACAGAGATTTGCCAAGAAATAATACTATATCAAAATTGTGCACAAAAAACAGAAACCTTTTCCAGAACTCAAATCTGTCACTCCAACCAAGTGTACCAAAGTCAAACCATCACAAGCATTTGCTTGACTCCACAAAATCTTCCCCAACTTTCTTCTCCCAAACCCCAAAAGTAAAACAACTGCTCCGAGAAAGACAACTAAGGGAACATTCCAAACAGTCCAAAAATAGAAGGAGCGCAATGCTTGTAGAAAGAAGACTAATAATCTTGATAGTAGCCATTAATCTTGGACTGAACTTTTGCTGACCCATTAGAATTTAAACCCACAATCAAAAACAACTGTACAAATTGCATAACCCTGCAATCATCTCTAGTGGGAAAAAAAGTCAAATCGACTTTACGAAGAGAATTAGGTCACCAGAAACTGGGTAGTCATACATACATGTTACACTCCTTGATATCTTCGTTTGTGTGCTTATACACGCAGTCCTGCTCCCGGCACTCCCCGTATAATCTAAAAAACCGGCAAACGGGCATCCGCGCTTTGTCATATTGGTGTAAGAA